>VZTO01021970.1:9954-54198 GCA_013400615.1 Syrrhaptes paradoxus | reverse complement strand
CCCTGCTCAAGCAGGACCACCTAGAGCCAGTTGCTCAGGACCATGTTCAGATGGCCTCTGAATATCTCTCAGGACAGAGACTCCACAGCCTCTCTCGGCAACCTGTGCCAGGGCTTGGTCACCCTCACAGTGGAAAAATCTGTTTTCTTACGTTCACAGGAAATGCCCTGTATTCCCAGTGGTGCCCATTGACTCTTGCCCCGTCACTGGGCATCCCTGAGGAAAGCCTGGCTTCCTTCTTCATTCCCACCCATCGGGTGTTTATCCACATTGATTAAGATCCCCCCAAGCCTTCTCTTTCCCAGGCGAAACAGCCTCAGCCTTTCTCAGCCTCTCCTCATTCAAAAGATGCTCCAGTCCCTTTACTGGACTCGCTCCAGTAAGTCCATATCTTCCTTGTATTGGGGAGCCCAGAACTGGACACAGTACTCCACATCAGTGCTGAGTAGACGAATTTTAAAAAAATTAACCTGTGTTGCATAATGTTAACATCAATAACACACTGTGAGAAGTATCTGCCTTGATTTACAAAGACCCAATTGTTGTAAGTCTTAAACTTACCTATAAGGAAAACAAAAATATTTTTATTCAATGCATTGTGAGACTGATAATTCTGGAACACTTACTAGCCAACAGTTTCTTTATATGTATTCTGTCCTGGCAAACAATAACCTGGTAAGGTGATGGATATTTGTTTTAACTTGAAATAGATCAAATGGTCTCACCACTCTAAGAAATTAACCATTTCAATGGATTTCCAAATCATTTTCCACATCACTGTATCAAGTTTGTACTGAAACAAGCAACTCCCAGTTTCCACAAGGCACCCTGCAGATCTCTCTGTCTTGTCATAAGATCTAGGATGCAAATAGCTGAAGGATCAACTACGACATGTATCAGATTACTGTCTCTAGCCTAAACTTGATTTTCTTGCATCAGATTTACAGATATAGGGCTTCACCCCTGCCATTACAAATTCCCAGCAGAAACAGTTGTAGGATTGGTTCCTGCCACCCCCTGGTTTTGGGTTCCTCTGGGACCTGGCTTTCAGCTAACTGATGGCAAGTTCACTACCAACTTTAGTATCTTAGTTATCCGGACAGTGAAGAAACACAGAACTTGCACTGTAGAAAAAGTGAGCAATAACAATTATAGACTTGAGCCAAAGTCTCTCTTATTTTTAAATCTGATGTCTAATTTTGAACATACAGTGGAAAACTGAGACATTAATCCTCAGGTGCAAGCATCTTATTTTCTTTAAATGTAACATAGCTCCCTTGTTTCTACTGCAAATACACAATTCTAAATGATTACTAGACATCCATACTAATTATTCATTTTTTACACATGAAGGCTTAAGAATTTGGAGAACTCATCCAGCTATTAAGTACAGCACTATACCCCACAGCTGCTGCTTCTTCAGAGAAGGACTCTGGTATCTTAAATTTGCACTTGCTTAGCAGAGTAAACCTTCCATTGTTAGGTCTTCCCCAAAATTCAGCTTTTCCATCAGCAGCTGCCTAGAGATCTGAAGTTATCAGGACTAAGGCTACTGATGTTCTACATCTGTCTAAATAGTTTTGCTGAAGTACCTGTAGTTATGACAAAACAAAAGCAATCTCAGATGTCAAAGCCCATAATTAAGTCCAAAAAATTCAATAACAGAGGCTGTCAGGTAGCCTTGATCATTTTCAAATACATCATCATCTACGCTGTACAGCTCAACATGTTTTGGCACAAGCTTTTCTTTCATTTATCCTGGGAAGGTCTACAAGCAGCAGATGATTCCTCGTACGGATAGTAATTACCTGTCTTGCCATCATCATCTTAGACAGATATAGGGGAAGCTATTGGACCTGAACTGTAAGTGAAAAAATATCTGAATCTGAAGTTTATCTTTGATTTTTATCTATTCCATTTTTTTTTTTAGGCACCTACATTGCGGACTAAAAACCATTGAAAAAAATCTCATTCCGGTGCTTCGTAGCAACTGCCTCAGACACTTGTAAATGCAATGTATCGGAAGGGGCTGAAAGGCTGCCATTTGGCTCTCACAGTGACTTCAAAAGGCAACGTTCCTAATGAGCAGCTGCAGTGGGGAAGCTGCATTTCAACACCACCAACTGAAAGGGCATAATGGCACTACAGCCAAACCCACCTCATTTACATCCCTTTGCATCAGCAAGGGCTTTAAACGATGGTAATGTGTTTTCCCAAACAAAAGAAGCCACAGCCAGCATAGATCTGACCTTGAAATTTGCCTCTGTGATTTTTATGTCTCAAAGTTTCTTTGCCTGGTGGCTTTTTTTCTTCCCTCTAAGACTTGGAGAGCGTTGTGATGAAAACCGACACATCAGGTCCTATGAAAACATGCGCAAAGGACAGCATGCAGGCAAGTGGAGGTGCCTGGGAGCTGTAGTTCTCTTGACAGACACACCCTCAGCCAAGTTATTTCCAGACATTGTCCCTGTTATACAAAGCTATTAGAGGAAGACAAAACACAATTTTTGTTTCCTGCTTGTTTTCAAACTTTTTATATTACAATTGGGTTCCTTTATTTATTTTATCTCGCATTTCACATCTTTAGGAGGGTACAGAATTAGGAAAACAAAGACACCATCTTTCCACTGCACCTGAAAAATACTGTAACGGCCCCTACTTGAATTTTTCTGATAGTTCCCTGCATAAAAGCCATGATACTTCCAAAGAAGACAGATTCTCCCATGCTGCTTGCACAGGCATTTGGAGAAGTTCAACAGAATTGCTATTGACAGATCAAACCATACTGGAGTATACTGCCCTGTAAAACCAACACTTCAAAACCCACCTAGAAAATTAACAAAAAAACCCCTAGAATTGTGCATTCTCTATATAAACAGTATCAACACATGTGTTAAATAAATAATGAGTTAAAATGCAGGATGGCCTTTTAGATGAGAAAATAAAATGTGCTTTTGTCTCTTGCTAAAGCCATTTTTCTGTTCCTTGCAGACTGACAGCAGCAGATGCAGTATTCCCCCCTCCTCCTTCATCAATTGGTTCTGCTTTCCTGCCAGACAGTCAAGGCAAATCCATGGCATTACCCCCCCCAAAAAAAACCCCAACCCAAAACAAACAACCTCTCCAAAACCGTGCCACTCTCTATCAACAGGAAACCAACCACTTATACCCAATGGCAGAAAAGTCTATCGTTAAAATATGTTTCTGGAGATGAGCCAAGAAAAGTGAAGGCATTTTCAGTCTGGAATACAGCCATAATTTTTAACACTTAAAAATGGGGTATTCATTAAATTAATAGTATATTAAATATCCCAAGGAAAAAAAAAAAAAACACCACCACAAAAATACCCACCCCCCAAAAAAACCAACAGTCAAGTCAGGACTTTTCAAGCTCCTACATCAAGAGGATAAAGTTGATATAAAATACTATTATTTAAGAAACCTTAGTTCTCAGGATACAAATGAAAGATGAGCCATCTGCTGTGTCTATAAACCAGCTTCTAAATTATAAGATAATGTTTTAATTTAATAGTAGATTAAATAAAACATCACTATCACAGGCCATAGGAATACATACAAAATGTGGAAGCATTCTGAGAGGCATAAAGGCATGCTTTTGTTCAGAACCTACCACCTAACTGTTGCTCAGACAACAGTTTCTTCAGAGATTCTTTACTAATGAGCATCTATCTCTTGCCTCCTCTTACATTTAAGCTACTGTAAAGCTGTAGTTAGGGTTTCTTTATTAGCATCATAGCTGCTCCCCCTCTTTCAGAAACTTTCCTTCAACACCAAAGCCCAAAGCAACAGCCTTTCTCCCCCCATCACAGACAGTAGTGAGGTCAGCTGGAAAAAAAACAGAAGGTACAAGCTTTAGCAGACCAAAGCATCATTTGGCTTAGAAAGCACAACTGATGTGCTGGGTACTGCTTTTACCATAAACAGTGCTGCTGCTTTGTTCCAGCTTTTTAATATTTTACTTGGGTTTTGTGTTCTCCATTTCACACTGATCTAACAGTCCAGTTCCAGCTGTGCAGTTCCCTAGGCACTCTACACATTCATTATTATTATTATTGGATAAACAAATATTTGAGAGGGGCAACAAATAATATGCAGGTAATTTTTCTTTGCCTACTCTCATCTACTTTCCCTGAAAAAAAAAATGCTTTATTCTCCCCTCCCACAGCTGAGAAAGCCTGTGTGAATGTGTCAGAGAAGTGATAGCTCCGGAATCACAGAGAGTAGTCTGGCATCCTATAATTGTTGAGATCAAGAATGTATGCAGAGGTGGGGAGAAGAGGGCGTGGCTCAGCCAGATGCAGAGATGACTATGGCAAAGAACTGGGCTGGAAATGGAAAGACAACCCCCCGTTATTCGTTAAAACCCCACTCTAATAAGCACCAACATATTTTCCTTCTAAATTACAATAAGGAGAAGCTCTATCTTAGTGCTTGTGACACAGGAGAGCTGTGTATCGTTCAGAATGTGTGTCGTGCTGATGTTAAACAGGTGGCTTGACTTGGCAACAGACAAGCACGCTGGTGGCACTGGTCCGCCATGCTGGGAGCTGGAATTGAGCCACAAGATAGCAATTGTTACTATGTTAGTAGACAGAGCTACAGCAGGAGTAATTGCTAAAGGAGATAAGGACTCGTCAGTATGGGAGCAAGGCAGTGAGGAGCTATGGTAGTTAAGAACAGCGTGGAGGGAAGGGCAAAAAGAAGCCATGCACCGAGGCCTGTAATAGCAGCGATGGGAACAAGCAGTGCTCTGGTGTGCACTGCAAGGACACAGAAACGGGTCCAGGAGCTACCCAGGGACCTGACCGAGAGCGAGCTTTACTGAGATAACGACAGCAGAGATTGGCAAGGAGTTACAAAATGATGAGCTGCAAGAAGTAAAGGCAATGCCAGCTTTGAGGTAAAGATAGAGACAATCTGTGGGTACTTCAGGCCACGATGCTCGCAAAGAAAGGGGGGGAATGGATGATAAGCTGCTGTAGGACAGGCCAGGGAGGACACAGCGACACAGGACTAGGCGATGAAGGCTCTGGGGAACACCTCGTGAGCGCGGCTGACAGCGCAGAGCAAGGGGTCTGGGATGGAGCACGGCAACGGGAACGCGGCACGTCGGGGCGGCCCCGGCGGAGGGGGCGGTGTCAGCACAGGCGTGGCCGTGACCGCACCCAACCAACCTGTCGCCTCCCGGGGCGGCAGCGGGGGCACCGGGCCGTTGCGGACGTGCCCACCCAAGCGGCTAACGGCCGCTCCCCATTGCCCGCGGCCGCCAGCGACCCCTCCCGTTCCCCCGCCGCGAGCAGCGCCTCTCGCCTCTCCCTTAACGACAACGGCCCGCGCCCCTCCGCCCCGCTTTCCCCTCCGCTGCCAGCCGGCTTGCCCCGCTCCGTGGTTTTTCGTGTTTTTTGGTTTTTTTTTAGCTTCTCTAACCCCCCCTTTAATTGCAACCGCATCACTTCCCTCCCCGCGCTGTCTGCAATTTCTGTCCCCGTTTGCAAGAAGGAGGGCGGGGGGGGGACACACCGCTGCGTAGCGCAGTAGCATCCTCGCTATTCACAATGAAACCGACGCGACAACGACAATCCACCGCCTCCTCGCGCGGCGACACCATTAACACCGCGCACGTAGCATCCTCTCTGCTCCGCTCGCCTCCTCGTTCCCCATCCCCATTGTCTGGCATTCACAGCACACCCAAACCTCACCCCGGGGGCGGTGGGCTCCCGCGGGGGGGTGCGGTTCCCCCTGCCGCACCCGCGGACAGCAGCACCAAAGCGCAGAAACCCCCCCCCCCATCCCCTTTCTGCTGTCAAATTCGCACAGCCCGAGCCATCTTTCCCCTCAAACCTCCAAGACAACGAACAATGTGCAGGAACCAGCCCCCCCGTCACGCACACCGGGCGCGGCTGGGCCGGGGGGGGGACCCCGCTGGGGGCTGTCTCCCCGCCAAGCCCGGCGGCAGCGCAGGGGTCCGCCCGACCCCATTGTTCGCCCCACCAGGTTCCGCCACTGCCGCGCCCCAGCCCCGGGCAGCGCCCCAGCGCCCCGGCCGCGGGCTCACCTGCGGCTCCCAGCAAACACAACGTCCAGGGCAGCACGGTGGCCAGCAGCATCGCAACCGGCGGGGGAGAGGAGAGCCGCTCGTGAAATCCTGCGGTTCCGAAGAAACACAGCTCGCTTCTTTTGTATTTTTTTTTATATTTTTTTTTTTTGTATTTTTTCCCCCCTTTTTCTTTTCTTTTTTTTTTTTTTCCTCCGCGTCTTCCTCGGCCGCCCCTCGCCCGCTCCGGCTCCGTTACCGCGCGTACTCCCCGCACCGCCTTCTGCCGGCTGCGCCCCGGCCGCGTCCCGCCGCCGCCGCGCTGAGTGACAGCCGGCCTCAGCACCGCGGCCCGGATCCCTGCGCCACCGGCCTCGCGCGGCGGCTGGCACCGCCGTGTTCTTCCACCCGCGCCCGCCTCAAATAGTACAGCGGAGGGGGAGCGGAGGCGCCGAGGGGCGCTCCCGGCCGCTTGCGAAACGCGGCGCGGATCGCGGAGCCGGCTCGGCGGCGGCCCCGGGCCCAGCGGAGGGGTCTGCCGGGGTCGGGGCGCGCTGAGAAAGATTTTGTCGTTGAACGTGTTGTCTGCACCGACATCCCCAGCAGCAGCTTATTTTCCTTCAAGATCGGAGAGGCAGAGGGCTCTCGGGCACAGTACCAAGGATAATGTGAATTTATTTCTGCTGCACTAACTCGTACAGACAAAAAAGGCAATGGTGAAAAGCCAGATTTGAACTGGATTTACATTGCAAGCGGGAAACCCTGCCTCTTTTCAGGTTTTCATGGGTTAACAGTGCTTCTCCAGCATCTTCCCCAACCACAAGAATGGCTAAGATCCCTCATTACTTGACCATAGGATTTATTTGCTTTGGGATCTGTGAACAAGGGATCTGTGCTTTAAAAGGGAAAAAAAAATTTTTTTTCTCCCCAAGAACTAAGCATTTATTTTATTCAGGTGTAGCCTACAGTCTGTGTTTTCACATCATTAGCATTAGAGAGAAGCACTTCAGCTGAAGTAGACCTTTGTCATAACATGCAAAATAATTTGGCTTAGTTGACTAATTAGAGTTGCTATTTTAAAATTAAATTCAAAATACCTGGAGTAGTTGTGAACGCGTAAGGACTTCTAATGACACAGAGCCTTTATTAGCAAAAAACTGCCAAGTAGAAACCATTTAGATGGAAGATAGCTTACTTAGATGAAGAAAAATACCCTTTGAATCCAATTTGACACCAGCATTTCAACAATATTTTAATATAGCCAATCCATTCCAGTATTTTGTTGTCAGTGGTCTAAAGGCCAGATCATATTCTGTTATTTTATCCTTTTTCTGTTTGAGAAATCCCTTCCCCCTTTCCATTTTATAAAAATCCTTCTCTAAAAGAAACAACAAAATTACTTATTGCACTGTGATTGAAAACATGCCTCCTCTGCTCCTTTGGTCTGCCTAGCCCATCGCCTCATATTGGATTGATTATCTGCCGAGAGCAACCTTGCTCAGCCATGCCGTGTGCTATTACTCGACTCCCTCTTGCTCTCCCAGTTTACACCAACCTCCACTATCCTGCACACTTGCATTCTTGGACTCTGTTTCCCCCTTTCAGGTCACTCATCCAGGAAGATGCCAATATTAATTTAAAGTTTCTCAGATCACACAGATGCTCAGACCATTTTGGAATAGAAAGCCAACTTCTAAGAATATTTGTTTGGAATAAAAACCTTCAGAAGGAACAATATCCTCAATCCCAAAAAATAATAAGCCAATTCCCACATGCATATTAGATCTTTTTCCTCGTATCATAAAGAGTACACTGAATTTACATCAATTATTACACGACTTCAGTAGATTAAACCAACTAGTGGCTGTAGAGGAGGGAGGCAGGATCTCCACCATCCATCAAACCAGAACATCTTGCAAGACTCCCACCTTGTTTCGCCGTCCTTTCAACTGCTGGTTGACAAATGTGGATAAACATAGTGGCAAGCCATCTGCTTCTCCTTGGGTCTCCCCTCCTCTCTGCCATCAACTTTCTCAATGAGCTTGCCCTGTAAAAAGTAACATCAGAGGATAAGAAAACACGGTTTCACGAGATATGGGGTTTTTTTTATATACCAGCTCCACCAGCTGGATTTCTGGCACTAGGGCATTTCTGAGACTCTACCCTGAGCACTTAGATGAACTCTTTTGCATTCAGACAGATTATATACTGTGAGTTGCTGTTTGTGTTAGCGATATCTAGTGTATCTTTATTCCTATACCTTAGTGCATGGCATGGCAGTATTCATTCTCAGGGTGAGTAAAGGGAGGTACTTCCATGGAAGTCAGCAATGTAAAAAGCATCCCAACCCTTCTCCAACTCGGTGACAGAGCAGAATAAAGGAGAAGTAGGGGACACTGCTTTTCTTGCAGAGAAATTCTAGAAACATAAGCTGCCCCCACCCTTCAAAAGATTTGACAGACACCAAATGTCTAGTCTGAATTTAATCTTCTAAGTAATTTAAAACTAAGATTGTGGATTTTATGGTGAAAGTCCAGACACACAAGTATATCCAAATTGAATTAGATGCTCTAAGTACCTGAAACATTCTCCCCACCCCCTTTTTTTTTTTTGCTGTTAACAGACATCTATGAGCCATGACCATGTATTTCTTTTCCTTAGTCGGTAAGATAAAAAGGGAAAATCACATAGGACCTCATTGGGTATTTTGCATAAAAAGTGAACAGGAAATTTGGATCAAGTTTTCTCCCAGGGTTAAAAACAGCAACAGTGGTATCTATCAAATTAATGCTACTTCTAAGATGCAAATATCTATATCCAGCATTCCCCTTTTCCTGACGTAACTGTTCACTGGCTGGTATTTGAGGCAGGGTTATTACAGGATGCACTGGAAATTCTCTATGACATTAAAGCATCATGTGGGGTCAAGAGAGGACTTCAGTTGTCAAACTAGAAAGAAATAACACAGGAGACAGCTATGCTTTATAGTCAGGCTTTGAGAAGAAAAGTTTACAATCTAAAATTGCTACTGAGGTCAAATCCCAAGATTCAAACCTGATGCAACAGGCCAGTAATAACCGTTGCTATAATGACAGATGATGTATGTTGCTGATCATTCAAGAGCAACAGAAATAACTTTCATCAACATGCTCCTTATGCTAGCATCATTAAGGACAGGTAATCTGCAAAGACTTCTTTAGGATTTTCTCTGGGAACCGTTAGACCCAGATTCATAAACCACAAAGTGGACTAATTACTTATTTGTAGGCTACAGAAAATAGGCGTACGTTAGTGGGACACTGAGGGCTTGCACTTCCACAGTCTCCCTGGTCAAAGTCTTACTCTATTGTGTGTAAACATTTATTATGATGGGTAACAACACTATGCAAAATGTGCCTCATATCAATATTCTTCTTCGCAGATAGACAATACAGCCAGACATAGTCTCTTAAAATATATGCTCTTTTCACAGATTATTTTGTTAGGAAGTCTTAATGAAGAAAAAATAAAAATATTAGTATTTCCCCTTCCTCCTCTAGGCAGTATGGCTTACAAAGCTAACTATTACGGTTCTTCTAGAGATGTCATAAACCACAAGAATGAAGATGAAATCATCAGAATTTGAGAGATAAAATTACAATCCAGAAATTCAGAATCTTGGCATTGAAAAACATGTATGTTTTATCTCCACACCTGGAACAAACTCCAACACTGATCCCAGCATTGGTGCTGCTCTGGGATTTTGCTTGCCATATCTACGCAAACAGATAATTGCTCTGTGCGCAGAGCTAAGAAAATACATGACTGCTGTTAACCTATTCATGAAAATATCCAGGGAAAGAAACGTCATGAAGCTATTCTGACAGTCTGACTCACAATGGAAGTGTCACCAATCTAATGACATTCCTAGAAGTTCGCTGGCAGTTACTTTCCATGTAGTTCTGCAAATAAGTCTCTGATTCTGTGCTACCTCAGCCTTAAATTTCTCTAAAAAAATTGTAGAGAGGATAAAAATACGAGGAAAGAAGTGTTTCTATTTTTGCATAATGGTCTTAAGATGGTGCTGAAATGCAGTGGGTAAGAAAAGATCCTAAAAAATTCTTGCTGTTAAGGCAGAACTGTTGTTCTTGAACTGAATAGATGCCCTGCTTTAGTACCAAGGACTAGATCAAGGCTCCAGATCAACATCCTGGAACCACATCAGGTTGTTTTGAGGCCACTACCCAGGCACATCTGGGTAGTTGCCTCATTCAGGATGTTAAAGTTGAGCCGTGAAATCTTTTGGCACCACATTAATATCGTAATCTTTGCTAGAACCAATCTGGCAGCATACACAGGGGCCAAACCCACTTGTGGGAATCACCAAGTGATGTGCCAATGCAGCTGTTGCCCATTCAATCCAGACTATGATTTTCAGAGGTTTGTCTGATGAATCTTTACTTGATTTTTGAAGTCGGTTTTTATCAACTGCTGTTCTTGTACTGTGAATCTCCAATCCAACTTAACGCACTATTAAATAGTCTCCTGGACACTAAATGACAGAATATAGAGAGGCACTTCATGCCTTTGCAGGGCATTGTCTGTTATATAAAGCATTTCACATTCATAGATGTGGCAGTAGAGGTAAAAGGTCTTAGGCTAGCATAAATGCTAATCAAGCTGTCAAAACGGGATTAGGGCGATACCTCGCATGCATGGTATTAGCGCTCTTCACAGAAGGAGTTTCATCTCTAACAAGGTAGAGCAATACCAGATGATGTGGGATGACCCATTTCTTTTGCAGATGTCTCCGATCTGCACAGCAGCACCAGTTTTTTGGGAAGGGGTGTGGTCATTATGGGAGGGAAAAAAGACAGCATTTGGCGGTCAGTTTGTCCCTAGGGTATATAAGTTATTTTGATCAATCTCATGAAGATAAACATACCTTTACACCTAAATACAGCTCATATTTTGTAGATTTCAATGCACTCACTCACAGTATTGGCAAGACAGTGTAATTCAACATCCTCCTTGCTATTATTTCATAGTTCTAGCTTACTCTTGGTGAGGATTGCCAATATAAAATTTGGTTGTCCAAGGTCCTTATTATTTTAGCAGAGTGCTTAGGAGAACCAAACTCAGTCATTTTTAAAAGCACGGTAAAAACCAGCACTGGCTCAGGACAGCACACTGCCTAAATATGCAAAACAACGTTAAGTCACCTTAGCCAAACATAGCAAGAAATTAGATTTAGTGATGCGCCTTGTGCTTCCCATTGTGGCCAACGGGAAAATGAGAACACATCTCCTGAGCCTCAGTTTAAACCATTAACCAAAAGGCCAATACAGAAAGCAGTAGGGTGGAATTAAATGCAAGAACAAAAGATTATATCCCCTCCCCCCCATCCACTTTGCAGAAGGCTCTATTACAATAATGTCAGTAATTAAGAGGCTGACAGCAGAGCAACTGGAGTCTCGTAAGGATGTGTAGACTCACTGATTTCACTTCTACCCACTACTCTTTCCAGGTCTATGTGCTCACCATAGCTAGTTTTGCAAGAGAGATGAGTTTACAACAGTATCTGCTGCGCTCTGATCTAGATCAAGGAGTTGTTGGGGTTTTAAGTATTTATTGGATCACCACTTGTAAGCATGATTCCTTGTTTTCAGGATCCTAGTAATGACCACAAGCAATCTAGCTGATTTCCCTGACAGCACCTTATGCACAGAGCCAAAAGTTTTATTTTCATTGACAGAACAATTAGAACAGGTGTGTGAAACTCCACATGAGAAAACAGGGTCCACACAACATATTTTTCTGTGAAAAGTAATTCCTAGGGGGGAGCAGCAGCACAGAACATACTAGCTGTACTGATGGTAGCAGATCAATCTGTATCAAAGGGTATTAAATGTCATCTTTCATGTAACAGTTAAATCTAAACTGTGATTTGTTCTTGCAAGTGTGTTTCATGTTACAAAGCCCTTGTAGCTACAGTATCTTGCTCTCTTTTGCCATTTTATTATTCCAGTTCCATATTAGAAGGGATGTAAACCCTTTCTTCTCAAAGCCAGACTCTCCTGTGAAGGAGACACCTTTCTAGAACTGGAAAATAATCAAATTTATGATTAACCAAATGACAAAATTGTTAGACTATTTTTCCTCTCCCTCTCTTTTCAAACTTTATATAAAAAAATAATATATCTGATATGTGTCCCAGATTTCCAATTATCTTGGAATTTTAGTTTGAAGTCAGTTTCATCTGAAATTTAGGCTAAAAGTATTTTTTTGTAATCTTACATCTAGACTAAGTTTCACCTTCTTAATTGACCTCAAAAAAGAAATAATTTTGTATTTCTGGATGTCTCTGTGAAATATCCTGGTTTTAAACTGATGCTTCTGTATCAATGCAATCCCTTTCCTCCTGCCCTCCCTCATCTCTAGCATTACAAAGAGCACTTGTCAGCTGGCTGGTCAGCGCTGGATGTAAACAATCACAGATGAGTGCTTCAACACATTTCTCCCTTGAATACTGATCTTAAAGCAAAGATGTCATTTGAAATCAAGCATGTTTTTATAAACAAGGAAAGAGAACAAACCTTAAAGGCATCATGTTTGTCTTTGGGGTAGCTTAGGTACTGATAGCTGAGAGTTCCCAACAGAAATGTTCAAGCCACTGCCCACACAGAGCAAACAGAGGGAGGCAGAGGGTAATGACCTGGAGATAAAGGAAAGCAGTTTGCACAAGGTGCTATATAAGTTCTGCTCGAAACCCAGCAAGAGTTGCAGGGAGTCTGTCAACTCATTTTTCACTAGAGTTCAAATATGGGCTAACAAAGGAGTGCATGGGCCTTTCCAGCATGCATCGTGCTGAATTACAGGGATATATAAATGCATTCTCATGCTGTGAAGAGGGTTTTGTTCTCCTCCTTCCTGTCAGGACTCTGCATGTTTTAGCCCCTTATCACTTTGTGTCTTCTTCAGACAGTGCACTGAATTTCTTGTCTGCCAGTTCGTGCTTCCTTTTCCCAGGACAAGGGAATGTTGGTGGGACAAGGAGTCAAAAAGCCTAGAAACCCCCCTAAGAAATTCCCAGCACTGGAGTGGAGCAGGATTCGTGACTTGGGAAACTGATCATTTTCTCCTTGCTATCCACCCACCTGCCCCACCAAGGCAAAGAGGATCCAATGTCATGTGGGTGTGCTTTCTGGGAGGAATGCATGACCATGAAAACAAACATGGTCTAGTGATTAAAGGACACACTGAAGAGATCCGCAGAGAACTGAGGAAGAGGGGTCTGAGAAGGGAAGTGGGAGCTGGCTTCTGTTCCTGGCCACTGATCTGCTGTGTGACCTGGAGCAAATCCCATCTCCTTTCTGTGCCTGCTTGTTCCTTTTAATGTCAAGTGGGATGATGTCCCTTACCTAGTTCCCAGGCAGGGGTGAAAGGCAGACTCATTACCATTTCCCATATTACAGTTACTCTTGGCAGCCCCAGCAGCGGTCAGACCTCTTTGCTGGAACATCTGCGTGGTGAGAGCCCTTGTCCTGAACACTGGGCAGGCAGAGGAGAAGCCATGCCATGTCACAAGAGGGGACAAAGTCTCAGAGGAACTGGATGCTTTACCAAGAGTCTTTGCAGAAGCCAGTGGCAGAGCTGGGAATGGGACTGGTGACATATGCACAGACCACCCATTCTTTTGAAGCTTTCCTCCCCGCAGAGGCAGTATTGTTTGCTGCCAGCTGTGGATTTCTCTTATGACCAGTTTATTGGTCACTTCAGGCTAGCCAGTACAGAAGCAACAGAACTTCTCAGAACATCATGGCACATGAAATATGTTGATCTTCTTATATGAGGTCTTGGGAAAGTGTTTGAGAGTACCAGCAAAGTGTTTTGACACAAGTGCAAGGCTATAACATAATTGTTCCTCTTTTCTGCCAGATCCAAGGTGCTTTCATGGTATGCTGGGAAAACACACCTGCAGTGCAACAGGCTCCCTTTGGAGCTCCCTATCTGCAGTTGTCATCAGGGATGTGACAGCTTGTACAGAAGCGTCTCTTGTTTCTTACTGCAGAGCTCTTGTCACTGACAGGGAATCAGAAAAAGCCAGGTGCCTTCCGAAATGATACAGCCACTGCAACAAGAATGGGCTGAACACATTTTAAAATTAAAACTCTAGTAAGTAGGGATGGAGGGAATTAAAAGTATTTGCTGTTTTGGAGCAAGAAAAATGGCAAGGTTTGGGTAAGAAACATGGCTTGCTGACATCAAGGTACAGTTCCCCAAGGAACACTGTTGTGGGATGAGAAGCCTTGAAAATAGTCTCACCTCCACTCTCATCCGAGCTTTCAGGGTTGTTTCTGTCAGGCTGTGGGTTTAACTGTTCTTTGAAGTCTCAGACGATGAGTTCCTCACTGTAGGTATTGCAAGGATTAATTCACGTGCCAAAATCTGCTGGTGCATTGAAATCCTGCCATTTCAAGATCTGCAACAGCTGCAGCAGCAGTGGGGGAGGTAGAAAGGTATCTGGGAGTTTTATAATGGTGAGAATAATGCTGTCAGCAAACCAGATGGTTAGAAATTACTATTGCTTTAAAGAACCAAAGGAATGCAAGTCTTTGTTTACAACCAAATAAACAGAGAACTAACTATCAGAGCTGCACAGGACCTAGACGAAGAGGTGTCTCACTTGTACCCTCTCAGAGAATAACTTGTTGGACAATATTGCCATAGATGCTAGAATGGACACGATTGAACTGGAAGATGCTTAGTAGTGCCAACCTTCATAAGAAATACCCGTGAAAGCAGGAGAAAGCTCAGTGTGAGAACACAGAGGTGGGAGCGCTCAGCCTCCTGTTGATGACCCAGTTAATCCTCCACACCTTAAACGTTTCAAATATCTGATGAATGACTCCCCACACCTTTTGGGCTTGGACTTTTTTCATCTGCACCGAGAGATGCTGGTTTGATAAAGCTTTATTTTCTTATGTCTGGTGAATAGTTATTATGGGAAAATAGCATAGCTGCCTTTTGCAAGTTGAGATGGGTACGAGCACTTCACATCCATTACAGTGTTCTCAGGGTACCTGGCTACCAGCAATGCCCACTGTATGATGCTTAGTCCTTTCTTCATTACTACAAAGCAAAAGTTTCTTCTGGTGGTTTGAAGAAACACCTTGAGGACTCTAGCCCAATCTCTCAGAAGTCTCGATGGGGCAAGACTCACATCACCCAGGCTGAGTGGAACCACCTGGGCCCTTCCTCAGAGGCAGAGGTGAGCCTGCAGAGTTTATCTTACAGCCTTTAAACTGGAAGTACATTGTCTGTATCCAAATCCTTGCTGTAGACCCAGTCATTCATCTCCTGGTTGGCAGCAATATCCCATGCCAGGTTCTTTGCTGGGTTAAGTGACACTCACTCATGGGGTGCCGGACCCCAGGACTCTACAGCCCTGTCTCTGCCTATGTTGAGTGGACCAAGAGCAGGCACACAGAGCCCCCCTTTTCTTTACTCTCCTGCCCAAAGAAGTGGCATAGGCATACATCTTGTCTTGTGCTTAGCTGTGTTTTATAGGACTACCCACCTCTTTCTAGCTGTATTTTAATTGCTTCTCCAACCCCACGATAAATGCAAAGACCAGAGAATCCTTTCAGGGAGGAAAACGAAGGACTAGCAATAGAGCTGGCATTTTCTAGTGTATTCTTTCTCACAGAGACTTCTGGCAATATACTGTCCTGCATAAACTCATCTTTCAGTGCAGGGAAGATCTGAAAGCATTCCGCTCATGTGCACATTACCCTTTATGCAAGTAATAAATAATAATAATAATCATTTGCAATGACTTTGTAATGTAATTTAGTTTTTAAAGAAGAGATCAGAGTAACCTCCCTTTTTCCTAAAGTGGCTATGACACAGGCCCCAGCGGGGCCGATAAGGATTTAATTGTGGCACTAAGTAATTTATCTGATGTAGAACATCGGGAACTGAAGTGGAGCAGGTTAGCAGAGTGAGTATCGTATTGCTCCAAGACCTTTGCTGACATTCAGCTGTTGTGAGAATAATTGTGAAAAAAGAAGGTGACTTTTTGCCTTTTAGGTCTAACCTTCACTGTTTGGAGCTCTGGACTTTGTGGGAGAGTTTTACCTTTAAGGCACACATAGCTTCAAAAGCACAAAGCTTTTGGATTGTCTTGGTGACACAGGTTGATTTAAATTTGCCATATTGCTATATCCTTCATGATCCCCAGGGAACGAGTCATAAGCTGCTTTGTTGCAGAGGTGTGACACCTTTAGCATGAATCTGATGGCAATATTGAAAATAAAGGCCGTGCTAATGCCCTTAAACTCTATCCTATAAAGCAAGGCCCCTATGGTACGTGCTGGACGGTGAAGGAAGGTGTCTAATGTGATTCTTATTGTGCATTTCCAGTTCTTCTAGCTTCGTATGGTCAAATCCTATGGGTCAGGTCCACAGAGAGTGGTCTGGAGACTACCTCTATAACCTCAAGCACACAAACTCCACACCCTCTCTCTGCTTTCTTTTAAAATTTAACGGTCTCCTGAACATTGTCTCTTCTGGTGATGGCTCAGTTGGGTCCCAGAGTTGGTGAGGTATCGCGTGTGTTTGAAGTTTGACAGATGAACTTGTGTCTGAGTTTTTCAGTCCAAAGGACAAATTGTACAAACTGTAGAGCAAATCATTCTTTCTGCCTTCATAGTCTTATAAAAGCTTTCAGCTGCCATCAGACATTATCCCCCAGACAACACAAGGATTCTGTTAATGTCCGACATAAGATTTTTTGTATTCATGCTTACATGACAGAAAGGTGAAAGAGCACTAGATAAGCTGGAGTACCAAAAATTAGGGAGGAAACCAATACAAAGAGTAAATTCTACAACCGCATCTTTCATGTAAATATTCAGTCCTTTCTTTAAGGGCATCACCCATCTTGACTATTTATCAACTTGCTGCAAACACAGGCTTTCAGTGATAGATGATTGCGGTCCAATTTCTGGAGTGGCTGAGACTCTGCTAACCTACACCAGCTGAAAATACGAGCCAGCTGTTACTACTCTAAGCCCAAGGCTCTCCTCTCTGCAGTATTAGTCTCTCAGCCTCCTCCATATCCTTATCGGCTGCTTTGTTCCTCTGGTCTTCCCATGATTCTCCTTGGACTGCTTTGTGGCCCCATTTGCAGAACTATTTTTGTTAACAAACAGTCTTCCACTCCCACGTTGCAATGGATTAAGAGCTTCTAATTTGCTGTTGCTTTAAACTCCCTGTTAAAGAGCTGGTCAAAGCAGGTTTAACCAAGGCAGCAGCAGCTGCCTGTCTGCAGAAAGGCTCCCAGCGCTGCCAACATGCAGCGGCAATTTCTGATAACACATCCCTGGTACCTGCAGGGCCTAGGGCCTTTCAGGGCAGGCTAGATGTGCATAAACAAGCCACTGCTCTCCAAAGGCCTTCTTGTGGGATCCTGAGGTGGTGGGTTTTTCATACACTCCCTGCGAGAAGGCAGCAGCTTGTCAGCATCACACCCTGTGCTCAGTCCAGGCTGTGCCAATACACAGCAGACCTAACTGTGTGCACTCAGACTCTGCAGAATAGGGATCTGGCCACAAACACTCCTTCAGATTTTCCTGAAAAAAAAATAAATCTCATCCTAAATGTGCAACTGAGGGATTTTTACATCTCCCATTTGTCGCTTTCGCACTGAGCTCTTCCTTCGCACGGCTGCTTCCTCGCCTCTACTCCCAGAGCGGGGAGGGACTGTGCAAACTTCCCCAGCAGCCTTGCTCGCAGCATTCAACACATTCCTCCATGGAGAATCCTTAATAGCCGTCGCCCACAACTCCTCATTGTGCTTGTTCACTCCTCTCCCAGCTGCTGCCAACGCAGAGCCTGCTGACCCACTTCCTCTGCGAGCCTCTTTCTTCTTGGGTTAATTCCCAACGCCTCACAAAAAGCTGGAAAACAAGCTATCCATAGCGTTTGTGCATGGAGGGGAGCACATCCATGTGAACGCACAGCAGGAGCCGAGATTGACTGTTGATGCAACAGAACTATAAGTGCAATGTAAACACCGAGGCAGCAGATGATTCGCTGCTGAATGAAGCAGGTTGTTCAGTTATAACCGAAATGCAGCTTGTTAACCACAGTGGTTGCTGTAGCAAGCTCAAATGCAGAGAGGGGCAGGGGATGGGAAGAGAGAAGGGAGAGCTAGTCTGTTTTCCCAACGATTGTATCCCTTTGCCAGCACACTGGGTGTTCTTCAGCTCCCTCCCTTGCTTGCTCCTTTCCCTGGAAGGACTTTTTGGCAATTGTTCATAAAAGGGAAGAAAGGGTCAGTTGCAATCAGGATTTGTAACTTTAATTGTTGCCAGTATCTGCACAGTTATTGCTATTGAACCTCTGTCTCCAAAGTAACCTCGGTTTCTGTGTGGCTCAAAATCAAGGTTGCCTGGCCAGCAGTACAGTGCCTCAGCCTGAGAGTCTCAGGAATCTTTGTTACTTCCTTTTTGGAAGAGAATAGCAAAGAAATTCAAAAGTCTAAGCTGCGGAGGGAAATACTGTTTTCACACAATATGCAAATCAACTGGGGAACAACTCACCCAGCAAGTCCAGAACAGGGCAAGATTCAGCAAGGGAGCAGAATCTGCACTTGTCAGAGATCATCCCACATTTGAGGAGGGGTACTTAGTGTCCTGTTTAAAAACATTGTCTAACTTTTAGCAGCTGAACAGACCCGACACGGAGCATCTGTCTTCTCACAAATGATGATTCTTGTACTTTTCGTTGGAGCAGAGGATGTAGCCTGGGCTGGCTTCAGAGGTTCTCCCTCCCACCTTTCCCCTCAAGCAAAAATTTACTATTGCTGCAAATAATGTTATATTTTTGTAGAAAAAATGCACTGATGGCATGGCCTGAAAGATCAGTGATGAATACTCTGCAAAGCCCCACGGAAAGCTAATGTTTAGGGATCAATTAACCTGTCACCCCAGAAGAACCATTATTTTCAATGCAGTCATGCCTGATTTCCCCCAGTATGAGAGAAGAATCCCATTTCTTAGTGGTGGAAAGCTGACATGATCCAAATGTTACAGAAAAAGAACATCTGAGAAACAGACTCTGATTCTAAAGAAAAGCTACGTTTCTTGTGTCACTTTTGTATAAACTCATTGCCATGATTTTAATCACAAAAATATAAATATGGAATGAAACTAGTGACAAATGCACATAGACACACAGACTGGGTCCAGAAGAATCCTACCTATAGACCTTATCTAGATGGACTTTCAAGCTTCTGTGTTCAGGGATGGGAGAGATGTGGCAGTCATATGAAATTGGCCAGGTATGCTCAGCTTAATGGGCTTTTTTCATAGGATCATAAAATGGTTTGGGTTGGAAGAGACCTTAAAAATCATCCAGTTCCACCCCCGCCATGGGCAGGGACACCTCCCACCAGCCCAGGTTGCCCAAAGCCTCATCCAGCCTGGCCTTGAACCCCTCCAGGGTTGGGGCATCCACAGCTTCTCTGGGCAGCCTGGGCCAGCACCTCACCACCCGCAGAGGAAAACATTTCTCCCTAATATCTGTTCTAAATCTACCCTCTTTCAGCTTAAAACCATTACCCCTCATCCTATCACTGCACACCCTGATAAAGAGTTCCTCCCCATCTCTCCTGTAGACCCTCTGTAAGTGCTGGAAGCTGCTGTAAGGTCTCCCCTTATCTGACTTTTGCTGATACAAGTCTGTAACTGTGCCACCTCGGCTTCATTCCAGACCCAACCAAGGGCCTCCTTGACTATCCTGGTATTAATCAAACAGATTGAAGAGCTCTGCTGGAGGCCATTTCTCTCCTGATAGACACCTCCATCACCTGAACTCGTCTTGAGTTTTGCTGCAATGAAGCGATTTGCATTTCCACTTCCTACTTTTCGTACATGATTTTTTTTCACCAAGCAGCCTCACTGCGGAGCCTCAGGGGGTTAAGGGACATTCACAAGGAACTAACTCTTAAAGGCTGATTATTGGATACAAACAAATTTATTACAGCAATGATTCTGGCTCTCTGCTAGTCAAACCCTTCCTCATTCAGCAAAATACAGATCAAACACTTGGGGAATTTCTGGCTAAAATGCAAGTGTTGTTTAGATTGTGAACACTGTCTGACTTTGAAGCAGTCTACAGGCTTCCTGGTTTGGAAGGATGAGGATCTAAATATAAACTAATTAACCTATTAGTTTTAATTAGATACCACAGCCACTTATTTTCTAATCTGGAAAATGAGCATTCCAGATGCAAAGGGGAGGATTTCTTTCTTTCCTTTTTTTTTCTGCTTAGTGAAATGTTTAAATGCCTTGTCAACAGAGAAAAAACACAGGGAAAAAAAAAGTGACACTTTATGAAAGATTAAGGAAAATGGGGAAGATGAACAAAGCTTGATAGGCAGGCAATTAAAATAGAAGTGAAGGATCGTTAGTATTCATTACTAGAAAACACAGGCAGGGAGGACTGTGCAGCTGCTGGAAATCCCCAGTATCTGGCTGCAGAGAAACCATTCCAAAAAATAACTTGCTCTTTTAACTGCCAGTGGAAACTTCACCAGTGAAGTGGATTAGATGCTTTCTGTTGCCTCTTCACCCTTCAAGTCTTATCTGGACTAAAGGCTGTTTGAAAGGCCTTTGAAATGTGGCACTGTTGGGCTCTTGTCAAGGAAGCTCGTGCTTTCAGGAAGGCGAAATGGCTAATAACTCCCAGCAACAGCGACATGTCCTGATTAAATCAAAGTCCAGCGAGGAACAAGCTGCAGCAGAGGTGCTAGACAGCAAGTTTTAGAACAGTCAAAAAAGCAAGCAACCAGTACGCAAACGTGGGACTTAAGTCTCCCGTTGTCCCAGTTTCTCTGTCTTCTCTAATGAAATGTTACTACAAGAAAGGAAAAAAAAAAAAAGACTACACAAGGTGATAAGGATGAAGTCTGCACTTGAGCAATTATTTCAGGCTTAAAGGAAGACAAGCTTACTGCAGTCTGCAAATGAAATTTGTGAGAGAGGGAAATCAGGACTCAATTGGAAAGTCATCTCTGCAGCAGGATTGCTTCAAAGCAACAGCAGACACGAGAAAAGAGTCAGACTGTTGCAGGCAGGAACAAGATCCAACCCTTAAACAGATCCCAGGAGTGCAACACACCAGTGGTAACCCACTTCACTGTCGCATGGGAGAGGAACAATAATTTCTATCACTCAGGTGCAGAAATGTTGGCACACAATCCAAAGCTGGAGTAAAAACAAGACACCTCGAACGCAGGCATCGGGTGCCTAGAAAACCTTTCAATATATCTTGAAAGCAGAGCAACATTGTTTTCATGCAACATCCCCCAAATTACTGTAAGACAGAAGAAGGTACAGAAAGTTTGCTTCTTTCTGAGGGAGGAAATCATATCTGATCTGTTCCTCAACGACAACTCAAGTACAGTAATTGATCCTTTGGGCTTTTTTTTTTTTTATGAGACACTCACCCAAACACATTACTGTGGATTCCTGAAAGTCTGTGGATGAGGAAAAAGGGATTTTGCACGAACTGCCCACTTGCCCCTCACCTCCAGTCCCTGAAGTCAGGACGTTATTGCCAATGCTGTCAGTCCCATCCTAGCTGCCACATGCCTGAGCTTTCCCTGTCTTTAATTCTGGAGTCTTTCAGCCCAAGCACCGGTTTGCTTCTGAGTAGCTTCAGGCTCATCACTTTCATGTTTCATAATCTCTGATCTGGCAGATTAGGGGGATTATTTAAGTCTAGAGCCCAAATTAGTGATGTTACTGACAGGCAGAAAAGAGATGAAAACTACTCCTGGCTTTTCATCTTCCTGTTGTAAACACAAACTTTGTACTAGGTATCTCGTACAGCAGTGGAATGGAAACACAGCCAGAGCTTGTTGGACCAACTGCTGGAGCTGGTAGTACAAAGCTAAGATCAAAACATATGTGTGCAGGGGGAACTGTGCGCACACTGTGTGGATATATCAACAGACAGACGGAACTTCCTATGCACATGCTGTGCTATATGGCTCTGGGCACAGCCCAATTCCGTGGCTGCAGCTTTCATTCCCTTTCAGATCTTCCACTGAACTGAATCAGCTTTTCCCTGACAGCAACGGGTCCAAGCTGAAGACAGGAGCTGAAGACCATTCGTGCTGGCTCAGCCAGGGATAAAGCCCTGCTGGGTCAGGGTAGCTCTACAAGACTGTCTTGCATGCAAAGGACAGTAGTTTCCACTCAGGCTCCTGTTTGCTGAAGGAATTTTGCTTTGTGCTCATCTCATCTGGCTAGCCTAGGGGAGGATGGATGAACTTCCACAAAGGGCGAAAGAACCTCTGAGTTCCTTGTAAATCCTGTAGTTTGCCAGTCTCTTCCCTGACACGTGCAGAGCAAGAACCACTAAACATTTTGCCAGGCTGGCAGCAGCACAGGTGCCAGACAAACCAGCTATTTTGCTTTCTATCCTGGAGGCGTGAGGGCCAGAGGCCATCACACTATAGAGTCTGTTACCCTGGTGGTGGCTGCACAGGGTCTCTCCTGAGCTGGTCCTGCCACATCTGCTGCCTTTTCATCAGGGTTCTGGGGCTCTGTCGCCACTATAGAGAAATGTGGGCCTGGATGGACGTTAGGAAAGGACATTATCAACGTGTAGCTGCAAGGAAAGATTTGTTGCTCAATCTCCTTTCCTATACTTTGGAATCTTTTAAAGGGCTCCTTTTCCTGAAACTCTAGTCAGCTGGACACTCCTCTGGTTCTGAGCAGGACTGTGCACTGGTACCCAAGTCACATTTTCTCTCTTTAGAGCCACTCAGGCTTGTTTTTAAGGTTCAATAACATTTGTTCTGTACCCCAAATGAACACAAAGACAGTGATTCCAGCAGATCCAGTTCAGCAATCACCTTTGGTCTTTGTTTCACCCTGAAGTGTTCATGTAAGTAAAGCTTCCCTAGCCTGTCCTGTCCGGCAGACTTCTCTGCCGTTCCTAAATTTGGTTTGGATCTTAGCACCCATCTCTAAAGCAGGGCTTTAAGTAGCATCATGTGCTTTTTAAGAAAAAAAGCTGTTCATGCCCTGGACTTTGCCCTGGAACCTTCATCCCAATGGTCAGTCTCTGCTGGACCCTTGTTCAAGCCTGAGCTGCCCATTGCCCGAGAGAAGCCAGCCAGTCTCTTCCCCATACAGCAGCTCACTGCAGAGTCACCAGGCAGAGTCCCACCATCTTTGTGGCTACCAGCATGCATGGGGCAAGGGATTTCTTGACTAGAAAGAGAAGCCTGGATAGCCATGTGCAGTTCTATCTTCCCCTGTACTTCCCATTGCAAAGCTCCGGTCAAATCAGGCAGAAGGGTCACTCCCTGCAGCCTGCTCGGGCTCAAACAAGGCAGCATTTGGTTTTGTTTTGGTGGCTGAGCCCTTTCATCATGAGGGAGGAAGAGCAAAAAAAGCTTGCTTTGCATGGAGAGGTACATGCTGTACTTGGCTGGATACTTCATTAGGAATGAGCTGAGCTGGTAAATGTTTGCTTTCTATCCTTTATTTTGTTCCAGTTTGTTGGAGAGCTCCAGACATGCTCCACTTACAGCCTGTGCCCGCAGAATGGGCAAAAATAGAGAGCTGCTTCAGGGAGATTTGAAGGTATTTTTGGCCAGGGTGAATTACTGTACCTCAGACACAGAAACTGAGCTTTACACATGGAAAAAGACAACAACCTAGCTTCAAGGGAGGCTGATAAACCTCCATTAGTTGTTCCATAGCCCATTGAATCTCCAAAGAAGCATGAATACAAGGCAGCTGCAAGTATCTGTGACCTATGCGCTTTATAGAAAAAAATATTTTTTATCAACTTATTTTCTAATTGTGTTAGAGTTTTAAAAGCAAAAATAAGGCTCAGTCAATCCATTTCTTTAGGGATACTTCTCATTTTATGTGTGCCTAGTACCCTAGGGAGCCAGTGTCTGGCTTACAGCCTACAGGCACACAATAATAAGGAGAAATAGATCCTACAAAAGATATAATAAAAGTGATTCAGTCTGAAACAAGAGGCAGGACTTCAGATAACACTTTTGGATACTTCCTAATCAATAGCAGCAAAGAACAGCTCTCCTAGCAATACAAAAAGAAGGAGCTCATGTTTGAAACAAAAGACCAGGAATCAAAACCAGCACACATCATCTCTGGCACAATATTTCTGCAAACTTGCAGACCAGTGGGTACACCAGTTGTCTCTATCCACAAGACACACAATGAATGCTCCAAAAGGGTGTTAGGAACCTTTGTAACTCATTATGAATAGTAAGCATACAATGAAAGGCTCTAGAAGAGGCAGGTTTAAGTACAACAAAGTGAGCACAAAGAACCTGCATTATTTTTGCTCACCATTGATGCTACTCTTCCAGTGCATCATCTCTCCTCCTGGAATGCTGTCTGAAGCAAAAGTGAATGGGGCTAAGGCTCACGTTTTATAGAGGCACAGCTTTTCCAAAATAAGTACTTAAGTACTTCTCTTTTTTTTGGGCTTCTAACATTTCAGAAGTCATGTGAGAGTGTAAGTGGGCTGCAGCTTGCCAGCAGCTGAGTAACCTTGCAGTGGCCTTGCTATTAGCTGCCTTTGCCTCAGGTCCAGGTGGCTTCAGGTGACTCATGCTTCTAATTAATGCCCTTGCCTGTCTAAATGAAGCAGTGCTTTGAAGCTAGAGCCAAACAAATTGGTCCCTAGAGAAGAGAATGATGTGCGGCAATGCTAGTTGCATCATTGGAACAGCATCATCCAAACAGATAGGCTACTCCCCTTCCCACAGCTTGGGCTTTTGTGAAGGAAACTGGAAATGAAGGGAAGCCCTGGGGAGCAGGGACATAACACACCTGTGTGCATGCATCATTAAAGCACTACCACTGTACTGCTGGAGAGGCTTGCTAGGGCTTTTCTCCATGCTTTTTGTGGTTTTAAAACCTCTTCCATTTCCAATCAGGTCAGGCTAAAACGATCTTGAATACACTGCAGCCCAAGTAAAGAGTTCAGGCAAGAGAGGAATGTGTTTGCAGCACTGAAAACGTTTTAAAATTGCAAAGCTGCCAAAAAGATTCCTTAAATACTTGAAGGCCAGTATTAAAGCAAACATTCTTCCTCCTGCTGACTTTGGTGCCTGGTTGTCAGACAGCTGGGGACGGGATCATTTTCCCAAGGCTAGAGGCTCACTGGAGGCTGTGCTGATGTGCACAGTCAGTACAACCGTACGTGGCTCCGGTTGCTAAAATTGCCATTACATTTGCAAAATTAGTGGCAGCTATAGGACAAAAGGAGTTTTCTTGGAGCTGGAAGCAAGGGAGATGGGGAGAAAGGAGCACAGCTATGACAGAGAATCTCAGAGCACATGTTGAGACCGAAACAAGATGAAGAGCTAAACAGAAGCTTTTCAAAAAACCCGAGGGTCCCCTGTGAACAAGCTTTTCCTGTCTCTGTCTAGGAGCCACATGCAGGAATCCAAGTGTGCCACAGTCCCTGGAACGGGATCGGCATTCTTCACAGCCACCACAGTGTTGATAATTACTTTTAATAAATGGATGCTGTGGAAATCACACTTAATTTATGCCCAAATTAAGCCACAGAGTTTCTATTATTTTCCTCAGCCACTTCATGTATAAAGAAAAATCTTATCAATAGTAAATACATGAGATCAGTTTGCAGACTCACTCCTTAAACTAAGCATGGGGGCTCTTTGGGTAATTCCTTAGAAAAGGTTAAAGTGTTTGAAGTTGGGTAACTGGAGATTTTATTTCCGTGAGGAGTAGTAGCTGCCTTACCCCGTGGTATCAAATATCTTCTCTATATGCATAGAAATCCTGTATGCAGCTGTGCTAAGATGTTCCTTGAGGTTCCAATCTGCAGTGCTTTAAGTCTTTCCGTTGATTAGTTATGGACTTTGCCATATGATAAGACCATATGCTTTCCTTTGCAGGAAACACATATCTGGATTATTATTTTTTTTTCATTTTCATCCCAATGTCTTATTGCTAAAAAGACAAAACTTCTTCACTTGACTAAAAAAGGTAACGGGAGGAAAACCAGGAAATGTTAAATTTCTTTGATGCAGAAGCTGTGTTTTCCAAAACGTCCTTTCGACTCTTTCGTGTACAGTTTCTTTCTTAGATTTGTGGAGCAAAACACTGAACGCATCATTCAGCCATGACGTTCTCTGTCATACTGTGTAAATTATGCACGAAGTTGCAGAGGTGCGCGAGCATTTATAACTGCGATATTCTGACAGTGGCAGAGTGCTGCAGCAAGGCTGGCCAAACAGATCAGTCAGATGGCATTCAGACATGTTTAAAAGAAAACCATGGACCCTTTCCTAAAAATTTCCTAGTGAAAATTTATTTGGAATCAGTTTCAAACACATACAAAAAAATAGACATTCTTCCCAGAGCTTTCTCTGCCTTGTTTTTGGGGTGTTTTTTTCCATCCAAGGTACCAAATTGACTCCTTACTCCCAACAAATAATCAGTTATTCTGAAACCCCCATTCAAAACATCCCCCTGCATCATACAGAACCGACAGGCTCAGAGGGGAAAAGGTCTATTTTACTATGCTAACAAGTTCTATTGCTTAATAAATTATGGAGCTTTTGTTCTGTGCAACCAGCATCAGAAAATCAGTGGAGGTTATACTGCAAAAGAAATGTTTTATGTGCAGAGTCAATGGTTCAGCACACAGTACATTTTTACAACTCTTTCCAGTACCCTCTCGCCTTATATAATGATACATCAACCTGAAGCCGTGTTGGAAAAAGGAGCCTAGTTTGGGGTTGGGGTGTCTAGGAGAGCGCTGCATTAGTAAAGGACTCTAAAGACTGATGGAAAAAGAGTTTATACCTAATTCAGGAGGGATCTGAAGGAACACAGCAGAATAAATAACTTCTTGGTGCACTGTGTATGTATGGACAACTTAGCTTACATCGTAGGCAGCTTGAATTTCCATTGGGAATCCAATTACCATTGAGGATTTTGATGTTGTCATTGCTGCAGCACCTTACAAACAGTTCATAGAGATCTGTTCCAGGGAAAGTGAACAAGGTGAAATCCCTGAATTGGTGGCAAGCTGGCATTTTTCATTCCTTTTTAAAAGAGAAGAGGAAAAAATGATCTATTATGATCAGAAGTCAGAGTGATATTTTCCCGGAAGGCAGTAATAAATTTTGGGATTAAATGGAAGCCCCTCACCCAATCCTTTTTTTTCCATGGTTTTAGGAAGTCACAAGAAAAACTTTTTTTTTTTGTATGGTTTTGTCAGCAACAGGAGTTTGTACGACAGGGTTGAAGCTTGGATTTCACAATGGAGATCATACATTAAATCACCTAGGGCTTTTTTCTTGACCCAATACTTTTAAAGTCACCTCTTATAATCATCTGTTTTGGTTCATTTCTGCAGTATTGATTCCACTTCAATTAACAGTGACTACCCAGGGATTCCTTTAGCTAGGCAGCTATTCCAAACACTGCACCAGTTCCACCTGATTAGTGATATAATGATTAAGGTAAATTAATTGATTCCTTTGACAGCTTGCTGGGTTTTGCTGCAACTCCCTGGACAAATGCTTCTGCTTCTACAGCATGGGGCTGTCTTCAGCAATGCAAATTGCTGATTAAAATGGTCACCTCTCCCACAACAGATGCATTTTTCACCTGAATACAGCTCAAAAATGTAGTAATTTATGCCTCATAATGTTTGTGTTGCTTCATGCACTGGAAGGCTTGAAAAACGTGGAAAGCAGAGTCCCATCGTACCGAGGAGACAGCTTGGTTTTGATTGAATGGCAGGCTTGGGGTTAGCTGCTTTGTGTTGATAGAGTTCAGAAAAAGATTGAAATTCTCTAACAGCTGCTGCCGGCAGTGAAATCCCGAACACAGTTGTCTCTCTCCTGTCCTGAAACAAGAGGCCTGGTTACTTTGACAGATTTGTGCTGTGCTCTGTTTACACACCATTGACAACCCCACAAACGCTCAATAAGACGCAGTTCCTCCCTCCCACTCGTTCCCTGCTCAGCAGAGACGACTTCACGATCCATTTCTGCAAGCTTGCTCCTATCCTATTTCCACTTGGAAATGCTGCCCTGTAGTCCTGGGGCTGGCGGGACTGTGCATCTAATTCTCACTGGGGAAGAAGTGCGAGGGCACCCGCTGTTTTCACTGTGCTGAGATAAGAGATCGTCCTTTCTCTTTACTCACCATTTTTGATCTCTACAGGCTCTGTTCTGTTACTCCACGGGGAGAGATGCTTCTTCCTTGGAGAGGAGGTCTCACTCCTCCCAATTCCCCCATCTTCAATCCAAGACGTCAGGAAAACTATGGACACCTTCCCTTCTCAGCTTTTTGGGAACATCTTATAACTTTCTAAAATCGTTTTATTAATCTGAAGATATGACTAGCCTCAGATAATGAAATGCATTATTAAACATTTAAATGTATTGAATTAATCAACAGCATTTATTGAACGAAGGTAGTAGGCAATTTAGACATTTTCAGTAGCTCCGGAATATTGAAGAAGATTCTCTAGGTGGAGGTTTAGGTTCTTGGGACATACAATGCTGTGGATGACTGTATATGTTAAAGAAACACATGGGCTCCATTTAAAATGACGATGCTACACTTATTTGCCCTCGCTGGCTGCTGGGTTTTCAAGTCCACCGCAAGTGCGGTGGGGTCCAGACAGGCACAGGAGTCTGGTGAGCCTTGAAAATATTCCAAAGCGCCACTAACCAGTGTTGCCAATGTCAATGGCTTGATGTGACATCTCATGCCAGCCAGCAGCTGGTTATGTTGGTGATATGTTAACGCTGACTGGTATTTGGGGAGGGAGGGAGCCTCAGCTGCTCATGTGTTGGAATGCAGGGCTGAAGGATGTTGGAGGGACTGACTATGAGCAATATTCCGCAGCAAGACCTGTTGTTCAGGTAAAGACACCTGATGTCTCTGTCACAAGAGGATGCTAGCTAGAAGAAGAGAGGAACACAGACTGGGAGCTGGAAACAGAGAGATGAGGGGAAAGTTGCAGCAATGGAAACAACAAGATAGTATTTGAGGGTAGGATCCCACTGGATTTACCCCCAGTGCTGAAGATTCTTGCCTATGTGCATCCCATGGGTGTGCAATATTTGGATGCATGTCCTTTCTGAAAAGTAGAGGCTGATGCTCATCAGCTATGAGAACAATCTGAACTATGTTCAGGTTAATTCCACTCCATATTTGCAAGTGTGAAAGTTGAATGAATAGAGAGAGAAGCTGCAGGATTTCCATTTTGTTCAGTGTTCACTGCCTTCCCCAATTGCTGTCAGGGCTCATTTGAGAAGGAAGAGAACCACCAGCAGCTATAGAAGTTGTGAAAGCCTGGACTTCTTCCTTCTCCAAACCCCCTGTTTTTAGCTTTTTTAAAGAATGTTGCTGTTTTCCTTATCCTTTTCCTTCCTGTTAAAATCCACATGGCTGTCTTTCTGGATTTATCCCAACTGACAACTCTGTGGCTGAAGTGAAGCAATCAGTCAGCGCTGGACAAAGCTTTCATGAAACTTTGAGCCCTGTGGCTCACAGCTCATGGTTTACATGTTGGGAGAGCCAAGTAGGTTTTCACTTTTAGCTTCTTTGGAGATTATCTGGCTCCGGGACAACTTTCATTAGTTTCTGTATAATTCTGAATCAGTCGATGATGTTTTCCACACATACTGGACACACAAATAGACCAGTGAACTCTCTTTCAATCGAAAAGAAGAGTGGGCATCCTGGTGTCTGGGGTAGGAGCTGATTTTTCTACTATTTTCAAAACTAACTGGAATCTTGTAAAACACCCTCTTCCCTTTAGCAATGTTATACTGGGAAGTAGAATTTTTAATGGCATGTGTGAGCTCTAAATCCCTGTGTTTAAATAGCACCCTGCTCAATGCTTTTGATTTCCTTTTAAAAGTGGGAGGGAAATGCTCCTTATACAGGAAACGCACAGGACAAGGTGGAATTTAGGTTGTCTGAGTATGGCCTCAAAGATATCCCAAGCGTGGGATCTCGGTGGTGCTCTGTACATCCTCTACACCTAAGTGTTTCTAAACCACTGAGCATCTGTCATGACCACCTGTTCTTCCCCTTCCTGAGCTCAGCTTTACAGAAGGGCTTTGGAAAGAATGCGTTTTGAGTCACTTGGCCATTTGCTTCTGCTAGTGTGACTTGCTAGCTCAGTGAAACCCAGGAGCCACTCACATACAACAAAACTCCTCTTTATCCTGGCAGAGATCGCCTGTGCCAGCTCATCCACTTACTGCCAGAAACATCATCCGATTCGTGAGCAATTACTGCAAAACAAATAAATGAACCAATTCTTGAGAGCAAAACAGAAACTGGGACAATTCCCACAAATGTTACAACTCTTTGCAAGGGCTATCTTCAGATACTGCCCTCAGGATGGTATGTTGCCTCACTAGGCATGATAAACAATAGCTCTTGAAATGAGTTTATAAGGGGATAACGATTCACGATAATTTTAAGGGAAGGCTTATTCAGTTCTTCCTAGTGTCAACAGATGATTTAAAGAGAAACTAGAATACATGGGAACACGAGGAGCACTAGAAGGAGAGAAAAGTAATTTAGCAAAAGGAAGGGGCCCTCTCCTGAGCATCTGCCGCTCTCTGGAGCAGGTCAGGGTGAGCACTGTGTCCCACAGCCCAGCAGCACCTCCACAGTGTCCCCCACCTTATCCTTGTCCCCCACCTGCCACAGTCTCCCAGAGGGTGCTTTCCTCTTTGCCTGGGATCCTAAAGGTGCATTTGTATCAACAGCAATAATAATAGTGGCCCAAGTTAGTCACTTGTATCATGTTCACGGAAAGTCCACAATGCAACTGTATTTTCTACTGTCTTGTTTCTCAGTCAGGGTATTTCATGTTTCTGGAAGGTTCCCTGTTTCCTATTTCAGGCTTTGCTACTGAAGCCCAGTCAGATGAATTTATGTGGAGTGAGACAGATGTTAAAGTGGAAATGCAGGTCAAAAGCATAAATGCTTCTTTAACATCCTTTTGCTTCTGTGCTGCACTCTGATGCCTTGAAACTGACCTAGCCCTGGGATTTATTTCACAAAAGCAAGCCCCACAAGGCGTGGTTTTGCAAATATTTTAAAAGGCAGCACTCACTTTTGCTTCTCCTGACTGTATCCACTACCGGCAGATGGAAATGTCTCTCCCTCCCTCTCCCTGAGCTGGAGAGGAGCCCCTGCAGGGATTCAGTATTGCTTTAGCACCGCCATAAATAAATCTGCTTTCAAGGAGAACAAAGGCGGCCGTGCGGGGTGGAAGAGCAGCCCAGGGGAGGCTAAACGACACGCTGGACATCGGGGCAGACACAGCTGCATCTGGCCAGGGACTGGGCAGCTCGGGGTGGGCCCCTGGGCGTGGCAGAGGGACACCTGGCTCCGAGGGGGGCTGCCCAGGATTGATTTCACACCAGGGACACACACATGCACTTAAACTAATTAACAGCCTAGAAGCTTCCTCCTCCTCCTCTGTCTTTGCTGAGGGCTGGCGCGGGCTCGTTTTTGTATCGGTTTATTAGCTCTGATGGCTGATCTTACCTGAGTGAATTACCTCCCAATGATAGCTTAACTTTGTGTATATATTAGGAAAAAACCATCTCAACTCCTCAGCTGAAAAGGTAGCGATAGCAGCACTTCTTTCCACCCAGCCTTGCTTGATTTTCCTGATTTTTAGGAGCAGAGGCAGTCTCTTATTATTTAAACGCACAGCACCCAGCAGAGTTTGAATTTTCTGTGGTAACAGAACTGCCTTCTCGGTCTGATTTCTTTTAAAGTTTCCCAAATGATGCTTAGGTGCTAACATATTATGCAGTTGCTGAGTCATGCCAGAAAACAAGCAAAAAAAAAAAAGGGAGAGGGGAAGAGAGCAGGGAAAACAAAGACTTTCCCTGGGGATATCGTAGCTGCTTTTCTGTGAGCCATTTGGACCATCCTATAAAATTATTCAAAGAATGAAAACCTTAGCATCAAATTCATCAATGTCTTTAAGAAAAAGTAGAAGGGATTGTATTATTTCTACTTAACGCTTTTATTTCCATTCTGAGATGCTTCTTAGTTTCCCTCCCTGCCCTCTCCTATTCATACGACAGCATTTTTTTTTGTAATATGACAAGTAGGTGAATGAAGAATTTTTCTTTACTCAGTACAGCTGTTTGCATCAAGCATTTAGTGTGGAGGGTGCAGTGTCTTCCCAAGACCTTCCTGCACCCCAGGACAGGTAGTCTGGAGCAGCAATACTCCTATTTGGATGGGACTGTATTTCCATTTGCTGTCTGAGTCCCTGCACTGGCCCCGGTATTGCTATAGAAACAAGAAGACAAGAGATGTGCTGGAATCTCTGTATCTGACTGAAAATAACTCCTACCTACCCAGCATGCTGGAGCCTTTAACAGCCTGACCTTTCCACTGGAGCCTCCTGTGCTTTGTAGCAGAGACACAATTAGCTCTCATTTGGCCCCATTAAGACTCGCTTCTGCAGCCAGCCATTGTGCTGCCAGCTGGATTCCTGAGATGGCTGCTCGGAGGGGTGGTAAATGAGGAGAGTGTGCTGGACCCCATCCCAAGAGATACTGTCCTCCCTCCTGCTTGGTGAGCACCTCTGACCTCAACCTTGGTGTGGCAAAGATATGTCTCAGCCAGAGGATATCAGAGGACAGAGAAAGGGAACAATCCCAAGTACGAGCTGCTCTCTGCACCCCTCCCCAGTAATGCGATGGGAGCAATCCCACCTCCTCTTAAGGTGCCTGGATGTGCCTGTGCATCGTACGTCACACAGCCGTGGGACCTGAGAGGGCCCTGTGCTAGTTTCTATTCCTAGGACAGCCTGAGTCATAGAACCTGTAAGACAGAGCTACATCACGCATCCTACCAGGGGCTTTCCTTTGGTCTAAATCAGGATGACAAGCTCAGACTCTCTAGGAAAAGAGACAGAACTTCATTGTTGCCTCTTGTTCATTCACCAGCTGCTGCCTTCCGTGATGTACAGGACTGGCACCATAAAAGTCATCCCTTTTTTCTCCCATGCTCCCACACCACTCCAAAAAGCACTCTCCAACCCTGCATCCTCCTCTCTACTGCCTCAGACTTTTCTCAGTGCTGTCTTGGCAGTCTAGATTTAAATGTCTCCCTGAAGCTGCAAGCTAAAGAAGATTTGGAGAAATTATTTATAAACAGCCACCAGATTTAAGTCTGAAACCCCATAAAGCTGGTTTTTCTTTTCCTCCGGCTTTCAGAATCGTATGGATTTCTTCATCCATCAGCTAGACGAGAGGAACATTCATGCCTGCCTCCAGTAATGTCAGCTCTCCCAGCACTGCTTTCCCTTCCACGCCTTGGGAAGGAGGGGCAGGCAGGCACCAACACACAGAAGGACAGGCAATGTCTTTACAGAAGCCTTGCTTCTTGGAGAAGGCAGGTTGGACATTTCATTAAAGGAAGATGACCTCTGTTTTGACATAATTCTGCCTCTTAAATTATTTATTTTTTCCCTACGATAAGTCAATCTCTCTTTGTCTGTAGGGATGCTTTTTTTTTGAAAACTGGAGAAGTGATGCAAGGTTTTACCTAAAAAGAGTTAAAAGCTTCTCAGCAGCAGAGATGAAAAAAGCTTTCCCTCTCCTGCCCAGTTCCCATTGCGATAGTCTGCAAGTGGACAATGCTCAGGGAGCCACGGCAAACGGCCGCAGCAATCACAGGGTTAATCCGTAATTGACAGTACAAACAGTGGGAATAGAGCTTTGACTTGTTATCTCCTGCAAATCCTCGCTGCCAAACTGTGCCCTGGATATTGTGAGCGCTGCCTTCTTTCTAAGCCAAATACTCACTGGACATGTTAGAGCAAGTTGATGAGAGCTAATGAGGCTGGGCTGATTTATTGAAACCAGCTTGCTTGTTTTTTCTCTCCCTAGGCCTGCTGTAAACAAGGGGTAAACGCACTGACGTCACTGGAGTGAGTCTGATGTAAAGCCAGGGAAAGGAGTGGCAAGCACACACTGTTGAATCAGATGCTCTGGCTGCAGATCTGCTTGGCATCCCCTATTTGTTTCACTTGTCTCAAAATAGGAATTGCCAGCACTTTGTTAAGTGAAAATTCCTTTTCTTTCAGTGCTGTAAAAATCTTCCTGAGCTTTCTCTATTCTCCTGAAACATCCCCTGAAATGTTCCTGGAAAAACTGCATCCCCCCATCTCTGGCTGCACTGGAGGGACCATTCCTCTCCCTGCCCAGGGCCCTGTGTGTCCTCACACAGTCGCTGTGTTGCTCACGGGCTGTAAGCACGTTTGACCAGGGGCTGTGCAGTCCCTCTCTTAGATTTCTGGCCAGAACTCTAAGGAAATAAAAATGGGGTTTGCAGCTACAGCTATCTGAAGTGCCTCCAAGTTGGCTGGCTGGTGGCTTGTGTAATTTATATTGCATGTGGAGCAGCAGTCCTCCTGGGAATCTTCTGACTTTAAGTCCCTGATAGAGCCGTTCTGACACATGCTCTGTGTAGGTGGTGTTTTTCATCACTTAATCTGAAAATGGTTCATCTCTTGTTCATATTTCAGCCAACGCGTGATACCGTTGGACCTGGGCAGCCAGGGTCATGTCAGTGACTCAGAGCAGCAGAAACAGAAACGCGTTATCAATTCTCCGCTGCTGGGAACTGCAGCTGTCTTTACACTGTGCACGTCTGGTGCATCACACAACAGGAATCTATCTCTGGTTTTGGCTTTCAGGGTCTTTGGGAATATAAATAAATCATCTCGTAGAATAGAAAAAAAGGACAGAGACAGTTTTCCTACATTGAAGACTCCAGTGGAAACCTCCTGGAACCTGCTCACTGCCAGTCTGTGGCTGCCATGGCAAAATTTCAGTGGGAAAACAAATGATTTGTACGGGATCAGCACATCTGTCATTAAAAACCGGCCCTAAAAAGCTGGATTTCCAAATTAGTTTCTGAAGGGCCTTGGAAGCAATTCACAGGGGGCAACAGCTTGTTTTATATGTCTCTGAAGTGCCATGTATGTTCCTGGTGGCAGGAATGTAAAAAATAATAAAGATGCACATGCAGAGGTACAGAGAGCCTTAATCACAAAACAAGTATGCATCTGTTCTTCAAAACCTGCCCCAAAGCTGCAGCATTAAAAAGGAGTATCAGTGGTTTTACAGCCGTTATTCCTCTTCAGGTTTTCAAACATTGACTTGTCTCGCATCTCCTTTCCATCTGAGCCCAGACCTGCTTCTGGTGGCTCCTGATGCGACACTTCCAACTGTAAAACAATGAACAAGCATTGCATCTCGTGTGCCTCTGTCCCCACAAGCAGTTATATAGAGACCTTTATGAGAGAAATAATACCAGTATGTGCCCTGCCTGGGTCATAAACCTCCAGCATAGACTTTCATCAGACCTTCAGCCCCAAAGCTTTCAAATTGGCAAAGGCCCAGGCTGGGTCATTCTGGGCAAAACCAGGAGGTGGTAGTTTGCTATGTCCCATATACCAACCATAAGAGGGATGAAGCAGCTCCACAGACTTGAGAAAGGGGTGGTTGTCTACATTCTTTCTCTTTATACATTTTCTTCCTCTCAGAGCTGCCATTACCTCTCATTCCAGCATTTTTGTCCCTGAGACCAAACTGCATTGTCAATAAAAATTGTTCTACTAAGTGATAACATTGTGCGCAACCTAATTTTTCTGCTTTCCAAATAATGAAGATTGGAACTTAACAAAAAACAAGTTTTCAATGCCTCATACATTCTTTCTTCATAGGAATTGGGCTCTTGTTTAAATGGGGTTTTACTTGCCGATTACAAGCAGTGCATTCATGCACTGAAAGAACTTATTCCTTGATTCTCAGCCAGCATGAATCAACACGGGTTCCCCGACTCAAGAGAGCTGTACTGATTCACCCCTGCTGAAGAGATGACCCTTTTTCCCATGCAACTCTGCATTCCTCTAAGCAGTTTCCAAATTACAGCTCTACCCAAAGAAAAAGAAGTTCATATATTTCACAATTAACTGTACAGAAAGCAAATCATTTTTCACTTGCAAAGGTATTTTCATTTCCTTGGCTTGGTGACTACCTCATAAAGGCTCCTCCTGTCTGAAACTGGAACCTCAGGAAGAAAAATCCAGCACACTGAGCTCCAGCTGGGGCAGGGAAGTGAGAAGACAGACATCCTGTTGTCCAGGTGAGTTCTGGGACAGTTGGACAAGACCCTATCCACGACCCTTGAGACCACAGTACATTGCATGTAAGTCATTGCAGGCTCCTCTCCCCTCCTTTTCCCAATAACATCTTGTTAGCACCAGCTCTGCTACTAAGCCAGCCCCATTTCCAGGGATAATGTTCACCCACATCCATTTAAGAATTGAAAAACCTCACATATTCAAGGGTTGTAGAGGTACCTCCTGAGAGAGCAAGGTTCACCATGACACGGCAGGACCCTTAACTCCCTTGACTTCAGTGGCTAGAGGAAAATACAACTCAGAGACAAAATTGCCCAGAAAGAGACAGTACAGCTCTTCTCATGCAAAGCTATTTCCAGAAACTACAGGCAGAAAAAGCAAAATCAAGAGATGGTACTAAACAGGCTTTATTTACTTATTTCACTGCACTGACTGAGTCATAGGCTAATTAATAAAAGCTCTTAGATGCGACAGCTTCGTGTTTACCAAACTCATCTGCATATCTTTTGCCAGTCTGCATCAAAGCCAAGTGACCCCTGGGGCTGTTCCACAACCAGCTTCTTCCATCTGCATCCAAAATCTGATCCTTTGAAGAGGGACTTTCTAAGAGGGCTCCCTTAACTTATGAGAAACCTCCAACGTGGTGCTCCTCCTCCCTGAGTATGCTGATATTAACTCTTGTGTGAAGAAGTTTCTGGAGATAGATTACCTGTATTCTTATTTTAAATGGTTTTTTTTGCAAGGGAGCACCTATCACTGCATGGCTGTTCATGCTTCCTTGGCAGTATTACTATTTGTCCTTCTGTTTGTTGTTTTGTGTTTCATTTTCCCTCCTGTCTTGATTTTAAAATGCCCTTTGGTGAGTTCAGCTAGTGTTCTTTTATTCCCACAATTGCAAAAGCTATATTTGAAGCCAGGCAGGAATATTTCTACTTCCTGGTCCAGTAACAAGCTCTATCCAAATGATGCTGCCTCGAGAGTCTTCTTTTAAGGAAAGACACCCAGCATCTGAACTGACCAGCTGTTTTAAAGTTTGATGGATTTAAATCTTAGCTTCTGTTAAACTCCTGTTTCTATTCAGCCCTGCAATGTCACATCCTTGAGGGTGATTTCTCATTTCCTAGGAAATACGGAGCAGAATTTGCTCCTTTCATGCTTTCCTGACCTATGCTGTGATTAAACATCAAACATTTGGGATCATATCCGGGAACAACGTGTATTCCAAGCCTCCCCAGTAGTGCACTGTGATCTGCAGAGACAGTCCACTCTGCATTCAGCCCTGCCAGAAACCGGAGCTGCCAATTGCAATTTTTGGCTGGGCCAATCAGGCAACTTTCAGACATATGTTAAATTAAATTTGAAAATTAGCATTATTTGGCCCAATATAAACAGGAAGAGAAAGAACAGGCTTCGCATTTTCTGCTTCATGGGGTTTGAGGTCCTAGGAAAATATTCCAACATACGATTGTTGAGCAGAGTGGCAGTCCCAACATCTAACGTATTCCAGATTTTTTAAAGCATTTGTGATAACAATGGTCCAGATCTGTATCTTAGAGAAGCCAAAGGGTCTTTCAGTTGGATTCTACTGAGCCATATCCTTAGCAGGCATAAAGTGGCCCAGCTCCAAAAAATTAGCAGAGCTGCAAGCATTGACACCAACTAAGGATCTGGCCATATGTGGATTTGGATGGATACTTTGATTTTATATTTTCCAGGCATCGAGCAAAACATTGGCTAATTGGCAACATTTGTATTTAAAAGGCAGTTAAAATAGCAACTGTATTTATATATCCGTGTATAGAAAAATAGATGCAGAGTGGGAGGAGAGAGCCTAATAGATGTCATCTTCAGGAATGAAGAAGCAAAAATTCAGTTTTAGGGCAGCAACAAGATTCCCGTTGCGACCTCCTGTAGTTAAATTCCAGCCCATTTCTTTGCAGACCTTAGATTCCTCTAGGGACTTGGGTTTTTAATTTAGGACACGTAATACAGTGATCCTTAAAGAAAGGCCAAGTAGCTTTCAAACCATGACTTTTTTTAATAATCTTGTTCCATGCATTTCAGTAAATTGGTATATTAAGACAATTATAGAACTGTTTACCTGATAACTTGTGCACAAAGAACCCAAACGAAAGTCTAAGTCACTTGGACAGCATCAAGAGGAGTGAAATTTCTCTGAAGTACTCACATATTCTCTCCAGTTAGGAAAAAAAAAAAAAAAAAAAGTAGTAGGAGAAAAGCAAAAGCATCTTTGTCCTGGCTCCAAGAGGAACTGGAATATTTTGGAAACACACTATTCCAGGCAGCTGAGTTGGTGATTTCAGTCTTGCCTGTTTTCTATTTTTGTTCCTTGATTTCTCATTGATAACAGCACAGGAATGACCTGTATTCTCCACTGTTGCTATCCATGCCTGCCTGAGGATACAAACTTGTGTCTTTTTCAGTTTACTTCGTGATTTCATTTCTTCTTTTTGTGGTTTGGGAGGAATTCTCTTCTCTTGTCTTTTATCTTTCTGGAAAGCAGCAGGTGTTTTCAGTGCCTCTAATTCTTTAGGATAAATGTATTTGTTGCTTCACCTGTAGCTACTGCTTAGTAGTACTTCTGTTTATATTATGTCTGGGATGTGCTGATCTCCATCTGTTTTTGTTTGCAGATTTCTTTCCACTTCCTTATGTAAAGAAGAGCCAGTAAATCTCATTTCATCAGAGTGCATTCCTGATGAATTCACATCCAAGCCTCTTTACAGACTTCAGGCTCTAGTTACTGTGTTTACACCTCCAACTGAGGAACATTTTTTCCCCTCTTGCACACGAATAGCGTTGTTTTCAGAGGATGTTACAGCTCGACAGAATAACTGCAGTAGTGCCTAGGAGAACTATTTGGTGAATTCCCATCTGTAGCCTATCCTGCGCCTTGCCCATGAAACCCCTCTCTTTCTTCAGTGTGCATATATTTATTTAGTGTCATGGTATTGTAACTGAAATATTGCTTCTTCCCATGCTCTAGGAAACAAGTCTTTTTTTTTTTTTTTTTGTGAAGCACTCCCCAGGTCACCAGTATTCACCTCATGGGCTCCAGCTGGTTCTGACTTTTCATTTTTTTTCCTGTTGATTTATTTGCAAACTTCAATATCTCTTTAGACCTTCTCTGAACAATGTAAGTGGGTCGATGAGAACTAAACTCTCCGAACACCAGTGCCCTAATTAATGTTCAAAATTAAAGTGCTAATTGTGACATGGCATGTGATTCATCTGTCTCCATTCAAAAGCCCTTTATCGGTGCGCTCGAGGCATGTGTTTGCTTTGTTTTGAGGCTGCAAAGGGGGATTGCACCAACCTAATGAAGTACAGAACTATGTTAGGGGGTACCAACGTGTGCTGAGACAACGCAGATGTTAGTAGGTCGAATGCTCCAATAGTGTTACGGAAAATGATGCTTTTCACTGAACAGCATCTCTGCTCCAGCCTAGGCCCACCGAGGCACAGTGCAATGGTGCCTTTGGGTGCTGATTTCTAGAGCGATGGGTGATGCTGGTAGGCTTTGAAACCCAGATACCAAGCAGTGAAGGACTAGCTGCTCGACTGCATGACTTGGGAATGATGGGAGAGCCCCTCTCCTTGCATTCACTGTGTGAGAGCAATGCAATTGCTTTCAGGTCTTCAACACACTGAGGCTAGGGAATTTATGGTCCTTTTTTCTTGCACCAGCTAGACTTAAAGACTGTTTTTCCCAATGACTAATCAAGTGCTTTGTATCATCTAATGCTTTCAGAGATAAATAACATCCATGACATCATCTAACAAAGAAAGCAACTGTAAAAGAAAATCAATTGTGTTTGGCACCTATTGGGAACAGAAAACCTTTGGTGGCCTATATTGAATTACATTCATTGTTTTTTGGCTGATACTTGGTGCCGGAGAATTCCAGAGCACGAAATAATTTCTTCACGTGGTGTGTTAGTGAGGGATATCAGAGACTTCTGCATCAGCAGGACAATATACTGCACTTCCCCGTGAGTCATCGAGCTTATTCCCAGCTTTGTGCTGTGACTTGTGTGACCTTGAGGAAATCAGTCGGCTTTTCTCTGCTATCCTATCCCTCACCCAGCTATTTTGCCCTTCTGGCTGTTCGTGGCAGGGCCTTTTCTTACACTTTACCCATAAATCATCTAGCACCACAGGACTAACCCCTATTTGGCTCTAGACCTCTTTTATAGGCTTCTAGAGAATACAAACAATAGCATCGAGGTATTGAATATCAGCACAGACACGGTAACAATGAAATCAGAGATACGTCCTCAGCAAAGCCCTGCTTTGTGAGGTGTTAAATTAGATTAGACTTTGGAGAATAATGAAGGAAATCCAAAGTACCGCGGGTCCTTTCCAGCGCCTTACACTGCGCTCCCAGTGTGCTGCTATCTCATCACAAAGGAGCTGATCTTTGGTTCAGAATTTCCCCTACCCTACCACAATTTCCAGGAACTCAGAGAGAGGTCTTGCTACTTATAAATCAGAAATAGTTGGTATGGAAGTATGTCCCTAAAGAATACAGACTGTAACCTTGGATCTGAAATAACTGAATAGTACAGTCGCAGGCTCCTGAGAGACTCTCTGCCCCAGCCTATCACTTATTCCTTTGAACAAAGCAACAGCTGCTTCCTAGGAGTTTTGGCACAAGCCCTCCTTGCCCTGGCACTGTAGGACTTTGCTTACATTCATTAGTGATGTATGACATTTGCATAAAAAGTGTCTCAACAAGCATGGCCCTTTATCACTGTGATTCATGGAAGTGACACAGTGGATGGTTGTGCTAACTTCGCCTTGAAATTAGGATGATTTATTCATTAGAGGCGTTTGCTATGAAGTCATTACTGCTGCTGTTGTGTCTGCGTACAATTAGAAACAAGGGTTGTATAAGAGAGGTACAGAGCAGGATGAAAAGCTCCTGGGGTCCTCCCTACTCTGTCGTCTTCAGGGCAGGAGAAGAGCAAAGCATGGCTCAGATGCACGAACAAAAATTTGGGGCACAGAGGAGAACATTATGAATTCTTGTGGTATCCACTCTAATCTCATTGGTTGTGACGGATCCCGGTGGTGTCCGTGTTGTAATCTCCGTTGCTGTTCAGCATTAGTGCACTTAATATCCACTTGCTGTGGAGTGTTTCCAAGCAATCAGTATTCTCATCTTCTGTCTGAGGGGCCATGGGTTACAGTGCATTAATGAGAAGGATGGGCTGGAAGGGGAGGGGGGACAGCGTCTCTTCTGCAGAAAAGGAATAAAGCACAGCTCAGCTTGCTACAGAGAAAGTAACGCGCTGATGTCCCACCTGCTGAGCTCTACAAGGGTGACCTGTAAATTCACACCCCGTCTTTTTCAGATTAAATCCTAGCTCCATCTTCTAGTTTCCCTGAAAGACTGTTGTCTTCAGGGAAGAAGACTGATGTGGGAGAAAGACCTCAAAGCAACATGGTGCAAAAGGTTTATTTCTATGTCTTGAGCTTAAAAATTCACATTATGCCTTCTGGAACTGGGCTTTGGGATCCAGGCCAGGATGGCAGTGGGATGCAGAGCAGGGCCCTAGGTGGTCCCAAAACACATGAAACTGTGTTTAATTGAGGCACAGCTCACTTAACACCCTCCCTGAGCTACCTGGTCTTCCTGCTCCCAGAGACCATACTGGACACAGACGTGCCCACTGACCTTCTCTAGTCCCTCTGCTTCTGAAGCAGGCTGTGAGTTAGTTCCCAAAGGCATGATGTTGGCAGAAACCACTGACACTGCCTGGCTCAGGGAGGCCATAGGATTATTGCCACTCCCATGCTAAAGCAGCGTGGAAAGCCCTGCTCCCCGTCTGCAGACAGCACGTGTCACCCTCTTCACCGCTGCGGGACCTGGGGTGGTGCTGAAGCCTCAGTGACGTCTGGCTGCATGAGTCTGTCTTGGATGATGCTTCCAACCTGATCACTTATTCATTCCTAGGGAGCCATGGGGGCGATGCGCACGCTTCTTTTTATAGCCCAGTGACATTAGAAATACGTGCCATGGTCTGCACTTAAAAACCCCAGGGGAGAAGAGGGTGAGCAGGCATCCACCGTGCTCTCAGCAATGCCCCAAAATGCCAAGCTCTTACTTGAGGCTCTAAGTAACTAGCAAGCCCATGTGTTGCAGGGTTTTCCATACTTCTGGAGCTCGAGCTGATGCACTGTTTGCTCCCTAAAGCGTGCAGGGTGGTGGAGGAGAAAACAGGTTTCCTGAGGAAAGCCAGGGTGTGTTAAAGGGAGGTGATAATAAACGAAGGAAAAGAGAGCAGGAGGCTTCTGCACACTTTCTCTGATCACTCTCTTCACTTTTTTTCCTTTCAGGCACTAGCTCGACAGAGCAAACGCAGAGGCATGGTGCCACGTGGAGTACCTTACCCTTGTGGAACACGGTGAAAGTGCTCCGATGCTGAGCAGGACCCCCACCATGGCCCACCCACCCCTGCATCCATGTAAGGACAAAAAACTCTGTTTTCAGTAATGTGGATGACATGGAGGGGGAGGCTGGGGAGGGAATGAGGAGAGAGATCTGTTTTCAGACCACTGGTGTGTGCACAAGAGCTTCCTGCAAGCACCAGTAAATCACCTGCAACACCACTGGCAGGGGTTCACGCCAGGGTTGGAAAAGAGTGAGTGTACTGCAGCTGCCCGTGCCATCTCACAAGGGGAATGATGATTTTCACACGTTACCTGAAACATCAGCTACCGTCTCCTATCGAGGGACCCCAGCCTGGCCTCATCTTTGCTCTGGCTCACTACAGAGCAGGAATTCCTTTCCCCTGGGAAGAGCAGTGTGCCACCAGCTTCTGATAGTATTTTGCTATCAGAAAGGAACAGCTTGCCAGGAGGATTTTAAAACACCTGTTGGTGGAGAGGTTAAACCCAAATGTTCTTCACATCCTCTCATTCAGTAATAAATGGTGTTGCTCTTCCAAATGCTCAGTCTGTTTCAGGGGCAAAGCGTGAACAGCGCCATCAAAATGCAGCCTGACCTCTGGGTGTGCCAAAACACATTTCTTTCTCTCCCAAGGCATGGTTACAATTTGACAGGAAAAAGCAAAACATTTCTTTCTCTTTCAGAGACGAGTTTCCCAAGACGCTTAAAATTATTTTTTTTGCCCAACGTGCTCACCGGCAGAGTTTCAGAAGCTGGCCCGAGTCTGGCTCAATGGAAGTGGAACAGTGAGAGCCTCTCCCTGCAACTTGCAAAAACACAGGGTTGAAAATAATTTCCCTGCTCTCTCCTCTCGCTTTGGCAAGACAGTCTGCTTGTTTCTCCCTCACGTGAATCCTTCTGGCATTGAAGGAGGAGGCACGCTGCCTCCTTCATCTGGGAAGCTTTCTCACGGAAGGGGTCAGGGAGCTGAGCTTGCCAGGAAAAGAGCTTTGGGAAGTGCCTGCTAATCTCAGCTCCTGCTGTGCCGGGGCAGCACGAGCAATTGCTGGCCACGTGTTCAAGGCTTGCAGTGAAGACATCAGGCTGCATATGCCATGTATAACCCAGGAGATTTGTCACACCGTCACGTGGTGGAGTTTCCTTGGGAACTCATCTTTCGACCTGGGGAAACCCTCACAGCTTTCCTTGTATTAATTCCTCTCTCATCGCCAGGCTGCTCCGCCTCTCTCTGGCAGAGTACATCGTGCTTTCCTGAGCAGCTCGGGGAGGCAGTGAATGGAGCTGATTCTTGTATCCCTAACACCAGCCTAGTCCTTCACAGCCCCCAGGAAACTCGTCCACCCATATCGCCCTGCAAAGAGAACCTCACCCAGCAAAGCATTCTGCAACTGCCTGTGCAAACTGCAATCCAATTGCATGTTCCTGGTGAGCTCTGCAGCTGTTGAATGCCACCAGGTGTCTTAACAGAATTAAGCAATGTTTCTAGGCATCTATCAAACACTGCCAGCAA
>VZTO01021969.1:62424-94102 GCA_013400615.1 Syrrhaptes paradoxus | reverse complement strand
TTTTTTTTTTAACTTTTTTTCCTGCTTCTGTACTACATTATCTGCACTGATTTACTCCTTTCCTTCAGGAAACACATTTGCATTAAAGATCCGGTCTTCTGTTTATTTACTTCCTGCTGCTTATTACTTCCATGGGGTCCTCTTTGACCTTACAATTAACAGAAAAATAACTGATATCCTGGGAATTAAATCAAGAAGAAATTAAGTACAAGGAATTGATAAATTCTGACAAATTCTTTGACTAATCAAGCTTCTGTTTTGACATGCAAAGATCCTCAGTAATAAGAATAAATAAAAAAAATTAAAAAACCCATAAGGAGCATGTTTTTCACAGCATCTCTGGTGCTTCATGAAAGGCTTTAAACTACAACAGTCAGGGATACCGCTGGTTCGTATGTTAAATGTTGGCTTTGTCATTAAAAATGTTCAAGTATATTTGCTGGAAAGTACTCTAACCTGGCCTGAGCCAGTTTTTAGATATCTGATCTGTTTTGTCTAATTGCCTTTTAAGTAGAATATTTGCATTATACCACAGTATTTCATCGTCCCACCTGATATACCCTGACTTCTGTTTTAAGTTGATCTGCTAGTGTAAGGATTCTTGCTGCAATACTGAAATAGTGGTAAATATAAGAGATCACTCAACTTGCTTTTAAGCTTAATTGCATACAGCAAATGCAGTGAAATAACAGAGAGTTCTTAGATCTGCTTTGTTTGTTTCTTTATATTGAATTACCCTATTATAATTTTGTTGGAAATAAAGACGGTTGAGAGGTGAAACTGGCACAGAAAAGAATTGAAAGGGTTGATTACAATGTTGCCTGCTTAATGTCACTGTAAATGTCCAGATTTGCTAATTTGGTCTGATTTGAAGGTGATGGTGGCCTGTTGAAGGCAGAGGATGCCAAGAAAGGAAGGAGATGATTTACATCCCTTGAGCTTCCATAAGTGGGAGTTTCAGATTGGATTTTGGCTATAAAATATTCACATTTTTCAGAAAGAGCTACATGATAAAACTGGATGAGGTACCAAGGCTTCTAACTGTATCCTTTGGCAAATAAGTCTGTATGTACCTTTTCCAAAATGTAGGAAAGGGTCTGCTCTGCTCNTTTTGGCATATAAGCAAGAGTATGTTTTGCAGGTGAAAGGATCCAACTAAATACTACTAGAATTGCTGTTTGCTCATTGGACTTTTCTGTTGATTTACCTATGCTTACACATACTTCTATATGTATACTCACTGAGTTCAAGCATTTTCTTTTTTTTCTAGAGCTTAATCTTACAAGTTCTGCATGTTTTCCAATAACAATGTTGTCTATCTTGTCACTGTTGGTAGTTGCCAACAGTAGAAATGATCTGCAAAACGTTAAATTAATTGTGATTACACATTTTCCTCAACACAGCTTCTAAGGACAGCAGTGTCTTGAATTCCAGGTGCACGAACCAGTACGTTCAATACACACAGTCTTCTTCAGCAATCTGTCACTGACCACCGTGTGCAGCTTCACATAAGCTCAATAAGAGCCGAAAGATTGTTCTTTCTAGTTTCAGTTTGTGTTCTTGTTGACTTCAAACCCCCTCATGTAAAAAGCGGGGAAGGGTGGGACTTGTAGCTGGTGTTATCCAGTGGGAAGTTGCAGGTTTGCCTGCTTTGAGCAAGTGGGGATGATTTCCTTCCTTCTTTTTCTTATTTAAATAAAAGTAATATGAACTGGAGTGTACAACTTGAAGAGATGGTTCCACCCCTCCAATGAAGAAAGTGAGGGCTTGGCAGTGTTAGGTTTGCAGCTGGACTCAATGGTCTTAAAGGTCTTTTCCAACCCAAATGATTGTGTGATTCTGTCTTTACCTTCACTAGTCTCTTAGCTGCATCCCTTGTGATAAAGTTATGCAGCCATGTAATTGCAGCTAAAAAAGGCCAGTAAAGAGAGAAACGATAGCTTGGCTTAGCTGCAAAATTTGTCTTGCAGCTTTCTTAGAAGCTTATGTCATTGTTATGATTCTTTGATTTTGACAGCCACCTGGTGTCCTCGTTAGCCATCTTTGACCCCAGAAAGCTAATGGTATAAGATATATTTAAAGGCTGCTGGATCATACTTAAACTAATGATCTAAAAAAAATGTTTCATATAGTCCAGAATGTTACTGTGACAGATATATCCCCCATTCAACCTTGTTGTTTCACATCAGCAAATATGCAGAAAATAGAATTATGAGACTGAAAATGATGGTGAGCTTGAGAAACTGTGACTGCACACAAAGAAATAGTGCACTGGTGTGAGGTGTTTTATGAAGAACCGTTATTTAGCTGTGTAATTTCCTTTTTTGTTTAGAAAACAGACTCAGACAGGCTGTTGGTAAGTAGTTAGAAGGTGTGCTCTGGTAATTCAGACTGTGATTAGCAGTGGGATCCAGTGAGTTTGCATAGCCAACGGCTGGTCCTTAGGTATAGCTGATGGTGGAAGGTTGGTGACCCTTGTGAAGAGGAGAAAGAGGGTGAAGGCATCCGGGATCATGCAGTCTATTTCCTTTGTCTTTACCTACTGTAATCCCAATTTGACAGCTGAATTCTGGTATCTCCAAAGTCACAGCTTGTTTGGTCCTCTGTACGTACCTAAAGTGACAAGTAAAGCCATACCCTGTTTTTCTGATCCCTGTCTGTATGTCTGACTCAATACTAGACTAGCTTTGTCTAACAAACTTAAATTGTGGCTGTACCAGCACTTTCAACACAAAACCACTTACATATTATGGTAGCTGCAGGTACATGATTACATCCATTTTCCATGTGCGTTCACTCCCCAGTTCTACTGAAATTGTTAAAGAAGTCTTAATGTATGCAGGTTACATTTTAAAACTGAGTAGAAATCCAGGAGTGGAAATACCATTAGATAATATTGATAGCTGTTATTAATCTCTCTTTTAAGTAGATGATAAAATAATTTTATTTTTCCTGTAAAAATGCAGAAAGTTAGCATAAGTTTTAGTCATATGTCAGCAAGAGATGGAGACAAGATTGTAGAGTGATGGGGCTTTGGCAACNATTACATCCATTTTCCATGTGCGTTCACTCCCCAGTTCTACTGAAATTGTTAAAGAAGTCTTAATGTATGCAGGTTACATTTTAAAACTGAGTAGAAATCCAGGAGTGGAAATACCATTAGATAATATTGATAGCTGTTATTAATCTCTCTTTTAAGTAGATGATAAAATAATTTTATTTTTCCTGTAAAAATGCAGAAAGTTAGCATAAGTTTTAGTCATATGTCAGCAAGAGATGGAGACAAGATAGTTTTTACAGTCCTTCTGTGAGTGATCTGATGACAATAGTCACCTGTCTAAACTGTTAAACTTTTAATTTGGCAGAATTTGTACTTGTAAGATACTCTTGTACTGTTCAGTGGAATAGGAGCTTTGCATGTATTTTTAGCTTCTGCTGTGAAGCATACCATACTAGAAATGCAGATACTTTTTCTGGATATGAATTTTTTTTTTACAAGCAGTAATTCGTTGTTTGTTTAAAGGAAGATATTTGCGTTCTAAAAGCAAATGACACACACACAGCTGCATGGCCAAGTGACCCAAGGAAAATGAGTTCCCATGGTCTGTGTGTATGTGCAAGTGTTAGGGACCAGAATTTATTCTTTGTCCAATAGTTCGGTTGTGCGTGGCCTCAAGGGAGCATGTGGCCATGCTCCTTGTGCTGTTAGCTGTCCATGGGAATGGAATATGTCTCACAGTGCTGACTAGGGAGTAGTTGTGTGGAGGGTTTTGGTTTGCTTTTTAAAATTTGTTTTCCTGTATCTAAATTCCTGTGGCTTGTATGGGAATTTGGGCTGCATACTGTTTGCACTTCTGAAGAAGAGTGTAGAATGGTGTGATAATGCAGTTGTTGAGAATTGGACACGTTTTGCATTGCAGTGACAAAAGCTGTGCTGCTAATTGATTTCAGTTCTTTATGTTCTTGAACAAATACTTCTGTTACAGGATATTTGAAAAATGAAGGGAACTATTAAGTCATCTACATAAATTGGTATGAAGTTCTCAGATACCTGAGATGTGAAAACATAGTTTTGTTTGTTTGGACAGGACTAGGACTGGCAGAATCCTTTCTTTGTTTTATTTTTGTGAGTTAAAATTTTAGTATTTCATTTTTTTTTTTTCTTGGAGGTCTGTGTGGGTAACCTCTCATCTAGAATTTGAAAGTTCTGTAATGCCATATCATAGACCAAGTGCTGTTCAAGTTTCTAGTGACCAGCTATGGAAGCTTAATGCATTGACTTGTTTTGAAATGATGATTAGCAATTTGGTGATTAGCGATATGATTAGCAAAATCAGCAGTTTAATGCATAATGTTCCTAGTGCAGTTCTAAATCTGTGCAAAATACATACAAATTACTTAGGAATGCTTCTCTGCCTTAAGGAAGGAAATAAAAAGCAGAGGAAAACAGAACTCAAACAGAAGACATGCTAATTACTGCCTCCATGTATCTTATCATACACAACTTCCCAAATTTGTACAGTTCCATTTAGCTTTCTATTAATAATGGTACAGATGGCAATAGAGGTGGATAGAAAAATCATTTGAGGCACTATTAGATTGCATTCAGTGTGTCCGTTTTTAGCTTAAATAGTTTATTCTATTTAGAATGAATGGAGCTCATTACCATTAGTTTTATCAGCATCTGACCTCGCTGTGCTGTGTGTAAATAGTGTTATAGTTTACATAATTGATGAACTGGGAAGTTACTGTGTGAAGTGTTGTAAGTGGAGTTACTCAGTGTCCACAGACACACGCTTCAGCAGAAGCCCTCGCTCTCCAAATCCAAGCAGAGGAAAGAATAATAGCTAAATCTTTTCAGTAACAGGTGTTTCCCTTTGTGTTTTGTTGTTTGTTTTTGGTGGGTTTTTTTTTGGAGTTTTAAATACTTTTCTATTAAATACATGATTTTTGAGAGATACTGGCTCTAGGCATTGAGGTTTTAGTACCAAAATACATTTATTTTACCAGGTCACTAACTTGTTAATTATGTATTTGTCAGGCACATGTTCTGAAACTGTTCGTTAGAATGTAGTGTTTTAGTATAAGACTCAGCAAAANTTTTGTGAGTTAAAATTTTAGTATTTCATTTTTTTTTTTTCTTGGAGGTCTGTGTGGGTAACCTCTCATCTAGAATTTGAAAGTTCTGTAATGCCATATCATAGACCAAGTGCTGTTCAAGTTTCTAGTGACCAGCTATGGAAGCTTAATGCATTGACTTGTTTTGAAATGATGATTAGCAATTTGGTGATTAGCGATATGATTAGCAAAATCAGCAGTTTAATGCATAATGTTCCTAGTGCAGTTCTAAATCTGTGCAAAATACATACAAATTACTTAGGAATGCTTCTCTGCCTTAAGGAAGGAAATAAAAAGCAGAGGAAAACAGAACTCAAACAGAAGACATGCTAATTACTGCCTCCATGTATCTTATCATACACAACTTCCCAAATTTGTACAGTTCCATTTAGCTTTCTATTAATAATGGTACAGATGGCAATAGAGGTGGATAGAAAAATCATTTGAGGCACTATTAGATTGCATTCAGTGTGTCCGTTTTTAGCTTAAATAGTTTATTCTATTTAGAATGAATGGAGCTCATTACCATTAGTTTTATCAGCATCTGACCTCGCTGTGCTGTGTGTAAATAGTGTTATAGTTTACATAATTGATGAACTGGGAAGTTACTGTGTGAAGTGTTGTAAGTGGAGTTACTCAGTGTCCACAGACACACGCTTCAGCAGAAGCCCTCGCTCTCCAAATCCAAGCAGAGGAAAGAATAATAGCTAAATCTTTTCAGTAACAGGTGTTTCCCTTTGTGTTTTGTTGTTTGTTTTTGGTGGGGTTTTTTTTGGAGTTTTAAATACTTTTCTATTAAATACATGATTTTTGAGAGATACTGGCTCTAGGCATTGAGGTTTTAGTACCAAAATACATTTATTTTACCAGGTCACTAACTTGTTAATTATGTATTTGTCAGGCACATGTTCTGAAACTGTTCGTTAGAATGTAGTGTTTTAGTATAAGACTCAGCAAAACAAGTAAATAATATGCTCAAATCAAATTTGTGTAGCTTTGGAAATTAGTCCTATTGCATAATCATCTGCCTTACCCATTGTTAAAGCCACTGCTATGTTGGCATATTTAATTGCCAATATATTAGTGTCATGCTATCTAACAGCAAAATAATCTCCATATACAAACAATTTAAAAAATATGAGCAATCATATAGCAGAAAGAATGGTTTATAGTTACTTGGCAGTTGAAACAATTACCAATCCACTCTTGAACTTCTGTCCGAGGGAATAAAACTTTCTGTTTTCATAATTCTTGCCCTCTGGGGTAACAAAAATTACAGCAGATGAGCTGCTGTTCTAATTTATGATACGATGCAACTGAACTAAAATACAACTTTTTGCTTGTTTTCATTTATTACTAGAAACATTGACAAGGAAGACTGTTACTGATCATGCTTTCGAACTGAAAACTGAAAATGATCTAGGACTTCAGGTGACTAAAATGGTCATGCACAGTCATATATTATCTGTTCATTTAGAATCTACTGAAATATCAGGTTTATACCTTGAAGGAACCTTTTTGTTTTATAAAGTGGAAAGTAGCTGTTGCAATCCTGGATGACCTCCAAATCTCCTTTGAAAAATAAGTTTCTTCACTAAATGAACAGGAATAGCTTTTCTTGCAAATGTTTTGGCTTTTAACTCAAATGCCAGGGATTTGAAATTTGGGGGAGAAGGATCCAACAAAGCAGATTAAAAAATAGGTCTAGCTTTGAAATGCTGCTGTACTAAGTCTTATATTTTGGATGAAATGGTGTATGATTCTTTTATATATGAGAAGGAAAATGTTTTAAAAGGATGTGATGAATGCAGTATTAAGACTTTTTCATAGACTTTCTTTTTTCATTTACTTTCTCAGAAGTTAATACTGTCCTTCCTGTTAGAGGAAGAGAGAACTGTTTAGAGATTTTGCCATCTCAGTATTGATAAAAAGTTATGGTATGAAAAAAATTCTTTAGATTTTGTATGAAAGTGCACATGCTTTGTGAAGTTTTTTTTCTCGAATTATTTCAAAATGAACTGACAGAGCCAAAGTATATATCAGTTCTTAGAGTTTCTTTACAATTGCATTCTTGTGTTATGCTTTTAAATACCATTTAATGAATTTATAAAATACCGTGATATCTCTGCAGTAGAGTACCTCTTTTAAGATCTGATTTGCAGTCTAGGGATATTTTTTTTTTTGCTGGACAATCCTATGCTTGAAGAAAAACTAATGAACCAGTCTCCTGTTTTATACAGATGGGATTAGCTATGCTTTGATTTCCCTGGAAAAGAGTAAGAAGCCAAGTAGTTCCAAAATACAGCCTACCTGCAGTGCCACCCTGTGGCACTTTTTTTTTTCCCATGGCTTTTCTTAAACTAATCTGTTTCTGTTCCTTTATCTCCAGTGGAAGATTAATTGTGAACTTCTAAAATGTCTGTATTCCTGGCTGCAGAGCTGGTCTAACCGGGATAGTACAGCACATGTCTTTGCCCGATCTCTGCGAGGCAGCCGTGTTTGTCCCTACTGAAAGACAATTTCTGGTTCATTCATCTACCACATCAAATCACTAAGCAGTGGCTGCTTTGGCCATTGAAAAGGAAAGATCACACTGGAGCTGGAAAGCAAAAAAAAAAAAAGTCAGTTCACAGCAATAATTTGAAAGAATATATAAATTGGTCTCATTTATGCCAGCAATGCTACGTATGCGTATAGTTTTTTTCTAGGTAGTCGGTTTTCTAGGAAGATGGTTTCATTTTAAAATTAGATTGCCAAGGTAGACAAAGCATTTCTTATGGAGATAGTTGATGTTATTTTTCATTCAAGACATCTTCGTTTTTGTTGAATTTAATTGAAAGATGTCAGAGAGACTTTGTTCTTAAAAGCAGCATTATGCTTTGAGGGCTGTGTTGTGCCTTGCCTTGCACCATTTAAAGAGTTGCTAAAATCTTGGTGGGATACGTACATGCAGGTTTAAGACTGTGGTTTTCACATATAGGAAGTAATACAATGCTGAAGCATATTTCACCCCAAGCAAGCATATAGAAAGGAAATTTCAGCACTTCACCAGCCAGGCCTGCCTCGAAGAGCAGAACCTGTTTTCTTCCTCACCAACTCAGCCAACTTACTTGTACTGTTGTCTCTGGATGAAAGGCAGGGTTCTACCTGTCTGTATTGTCTTCCTGTCTTTCTGGCAGGGAGCAGAACAGACTCTCTTGCTCCTTCTGCCTAGGTAGCAGCGCTGACATCCTCACTCCGTGCAGAGGGTCAGCAGCGGTTCCCTGCGCTGGCCACCCAGCCACCGCCTGTCCCCAGCTCTCCACGAGCTCACCTGCCGCTCCCTAGCCCACAGAGAGCCTTTGGCTGCATTTTTGAGTGTTTAAAATCGGTGCTTTTAATGTTGTAAGAGTTTTTACTGTAATGCTTTTAAGGTGTTTTCAGTATTTTCTTGCTACCAAGGTGGATGCTTATTTCAATGAGATGAACTTTCTGTGCTGGCGTTGTGCCGCAGCCTGGCTCTCCTGGCTTTGGCAGAGCAATCGCTGCCCGCCCCAGAGCTGCTGGGTGAGTGACTAAGGGGACAAATCGAGTCTGGGCTAGCAAAGCCTCAGCATGTGTTACTCAGACACCTGTGGGCTTCGGCGTGCTCTTTGAGGACTTTGTCTTTTTCTGTAATAGAGAAGTAACATGTGAGAGCATAGTAAGTATCAAGCTGTATATTTCACGTGTGTAGGCTTTCTCTGCTATGTTCTTGCCCTTTCTTGCTTGTTCTTGTCCTAATTATAGAAATTATACTCGGCCTTTTCTAGAAAGCAAATGTTTCTTTTTCTGAATTCACGTATCTTGCTTGTAAACTGTGAGTAGAGATGTGTGAATGTGGGGTCTGAGTTCTTGCAGAGTCTTAAGCTAGCAGTAAAAATATCTGATACTACAGCCCGTGCCTGTAGGTTGCACTGTTTGATGTGTGGAGTTGGAAAGTCTTAAATAGTGAGAATTAAAGATGTGGAGTTTTCTTTTCCCAGTGTTGGCAGAATGATTTCCATTCTTTGACAAGAAGTGTTGCATTTTTAAAAAACTATATTTCTTATAAATGTGGTACGTATCTAAGCAAAATTATGAAAAAAAAGGGTTAAAAAGAAATTGTTAGAAGATTGTACTTTAGTTTCATAAAACTGTTTTGAGTAGTTTAATACTTGCAGTTAAATACATCCTTTTGGAAGCCTGGATTTCCAAGCAGTAACAACTAAAGGTAAAAGTGGATGTGAAGGAAAGTAACGGAGAGTTTTTTGATTACTCCCCTTTATTTAGGAAGCTTGTTTGCTATTTCCACACATCAGGCTTCTGTAGCTTTGGGGATGTGTAAACTAAAGAGTCTGTGATTTAAGGTAGTTATTGCAGAATCTCTTCAGGCTGCTATAAATTGCAGTGTAAGGAACAACTTCATTGTACTTTCGATCTTGCTTTTTTCTCAGTGGATGATTTTCAAATGACTCAAATGTAAGTCATGAACAATTCTGATTCTTTCTTAAAACAGAATATCGAAATGTACGCGTGCACGTACATTCTTGTGTATCACAGGTCCTGGCTTGAGTCCTTCCTGTATTAGACATTTTGGCTAGCAAGATGCCTCACTTAATACCCTAGATCACAAAAAGGCTGTGGTTTTATTTTATGAAAATACATTTAAAAACTTGGATAATTGTGATTCAAGTTGTGGTAAGACTTAAGCATTGTGAATAAAAGCCTGTTAGTGTCTGTGACAGCGCTTTATTTGTGAAAGAAAATGTGCTGGCTGTTGTGAAGGTAGCATTCATGACCATGCCTTCCATATTTTTTTAATGGGTACTTTAAAAAATATTGTCACATGAGCTCATCTATAAGACCTTCTGTCTTTATGAACCTTTATGAAAACCAAAAATTTTGGTTTTAGAAACAGTCCACAAGAAAAAAACAAAACAAACCAGACCAAACCAGTGTTTATACGTGCTGTTCCTTTGGGTCTGTGATACTCTTGTGTCTAACTTGGACCGTTTGGTGTTTGATAGAAGAAAATTTGCCGGATATAGCCACCTACCATGACTGTTTGCCTTTTTGTTGAAAGCTTGCAAATTTTACAGGGCTAAAATAAAACACTGAATCACAAAAACTTGTTGTACTGTATGCCTAGATTTAAGAGCAGATAATACCAGCTAAGCAGACCAAATGTTCTGTGACTGGTGCATCACTCTACAACAGTGTGAATTTTTGCAGCAGCAGATTAAGGCAAGACACCTAGAAACATTTGTGAACTTCCTAGGACGTGAGAGGCCTCTTAGTGGATGAGTTAATGTCTTACTTTTTCTCTCTCCTTTTTTTTTTTTGTGGGTTTGTGTTGTTTTGTTTTTTGTCCATCAGAACTCAGCTTCATCTGACTGTACTGTTGACTTTTCTTCTTTCCTCCGGCTTTCATTCATGTTGTTCTTTGTAACCTTTTCCATTTCACAGGGTTTCAGCATTGGTACTCCACACAAAAAGAAGTGTTTGAATACTTTTATCCCCTCTTTTTAAAAATTTTTTTTTCTGAGTAGGTAGAAAATCAAGCTGGCAGTTCTGCTCTGTGAAGAGCTTGTAAGAACTTGAGAGGTTTTAACATACAAGATTCAGTTTAGTGTCTGTTTTGTACCACTGTGCAGAGGAGACAGGCTGCACAAGTGGTACAGCACTCTGTGATGAGCTCTACACCCATGCAATACAGGGTGTTGAACCTAGTTTCTAGAATATCTGGTTTATCTAGTAGCAGTTTCAAGGAGCCTGTGAGCTACTGTTCAGGTAGCGCAAAGAGGGTTTCTACATTCAAGTGGGCGTTCCAGCAAAATATTAGAATGGTGGAAGATGAAAGAAAGACTCTCAATTTTTGCCAGTGTAAAATACTTGCCACCTCTGCCATGTCCCCATGATAGCTCATGACAGGAGCGTTTTTCTGAGATAATACTGTAGGTTTTCTAAAAACAAAATTAAACAGTAGATGTAATAGAGACTGTGTATGATTGGAGTATTTGCACTTCTGAGTATTACTCTAGAATTATGGTTTGAACCAGACAAAACCAAATTTAACTTTTAAATCATAATGGTGCAACTAGGACTTTCAGAGTGCTAACCTGTTATATTCAGTCTTCTTGGAGATATTTTAAACTGTTCTGTTAATGGTACCATACCGTCTCTGCTATATCTAGAATGAAGTCTGTATTTTGGAAGGTGTATTTTCTTCTCTTTTTTCAACTTTGTTGATTTGAGCTTTCTTCTTTTGAATGCTCGAGAGAATTCAGAAGCATGACCAGCTGCCCTTTCCAGAAGTTGGTATGGTATACTCCCAGTTTAGTTGTCCATGATACTGATTCAAAAGATATTTGTTCATCTGAATTAAGGAGCTTAAGTGTGTGCATATTAAGTAAGAAAGAACCCTGTGTTTTTCTTCCTCATTCCTGTCTTATGGGTGGCAGGGATCCTGGGGCATGTTCTTTCCCACATACCATCTTTGCAACCCTGGGCTTTTGCTCCCCAGACGGCTTCTTGCCCCTGTGGAATGAAGGCCCTCCAGTTTCAGCTCCTGTAAAACAAACTGATCTAAATCATTTGATGTCATCATTAAAAAGGGGAGGCCTTTTCATTGCAAATTGTAGTATTGATCCCAGTGTGGTTAACTGTATAGCTTTTCCATTTTCTTGTGTTTGTTTCACTTTGAGGAAGGATGTGAAACTTGCATGACAAAGTTTGTGATGGTAGTGCCATTTGTGCTTTTTGTTTTTCTTTTTTTTTTTTTTTTTTCTTTCCTTTCTAATGTATCATCTGTTAAGCACAGGAACTCAAAGATTAAGATGACACCACCAGGTAACACACTTCTGAAGTGAGTGAGTGAGTGCTGGGCGAAGCAAACCCAAGGTGTCCTTGCTTCACAAACAGTTTAGCATTGAATCATTGCAATTATTTTTAACTTTTTATTTTGGGGCAAGAAGAATGAGTGGAGAGAAGTGAGTGTTACTAAACTTGACCAGAAGTACAAGTTTTTAAAACCAACATTGTACCATGTGTAAACATCCAAAACAAGAAACTCATTCAACTTCTTATTAAAGCTGCATCTAAATTCCTTACAGTGACAGGGCCATTGAAAGATCTGTCCAAGTACAGACTATTCTGTCAAAGAATGGATATGATTATGAAAACTTGTATGTGAAACTGGATCTGTAAGTTTCTAAATTAAAGCATGGGACTTTCCAGAAGAAAATTATTGTGGGAGCTTTATTTTGTCTGTCGTTTTTTTGATTAACTTTCTAGCCCCCTGAGAGTGATTTCAGGAAGCACAGTAACTCTGTTTGGAGCCGTAATTCTCCGATGGCCAAAAACATTGTGTTGTGGTTTGGTTTGTTTTTTTTTTTTTTTTCAGTTGTTTGGTTTTGGGTACATTTGATTGTTGAATCCCATAGTGACATTTAGTGTTCCAAAAAGTCTTTGTTGTGCATGGCTTCTGTGTCAGTTGGTTAAGGAAGATAGTACTGTTTCGCTTCTCCTCAAGGTAGTCTAAATAAATTGTGAAGAAATGGGAGGGCGCCAGAATCTTGCAGAATAGTCATAATAATAATGTGTTTGTTAAATAAGGTGTTTGTTAGAAATTCCAAATTATCTTTCCCTGTAGTTCTCTGTCATAAGTGAGTTTGGATACTTAAAAGATATTTTTAGTATTGCCACTTTTAAATAGTTGGATACTGTTTCTTTCTAACTATGTAACTTCCGTCACAAGTCAAGTTTTCCACATGATGTTCCTTTCATGATGGCTTGGCAGTAGCTATCCTCTTCTGAACTTCAAAAAACTTCAAAACCCAGTACTTTTGTTTTTTCCATTGGTCTTTGCTTGGTAACTCAGTTTGTTGCTGCTTGTACAAGAGTGCTGCATTTTCCTTTAGATTTTTGGCGATGGCAGTTAAAAAAAGGTAAAACCCAACAAAAACATAAAATAACATTTTGGGAGCTGGTTCTGCCAAGCTACCAGTGTTCTTGTGCCATAGCACCAAGCTCGGGTATCGGTTATGTGGGGATACACCTGTACCGCCCCGGGAATGCGCGGCTGGGCGTGGGTATGGGTATTTGCTGCAGCTTTCATCTCCCAGCACAAGTAACACAATAATGAAGGTACAGTGTCATCACTTAGTTACTAGGATGTGGATTACTAAATCCCAGAGGGCTTTTAGCTGTTAACACCACATCTTTCACGACTATTTTAAATATACTGTTTAACTTACAGTTAATGTTGTGCCTGTTTGTGTTAAAGCAGTAGCTTTATTTATGGAAATACCCTGAGTACAAGATTTGTGGTGGATTAGTTTTTTTTCTTTCCTTTTTCTAGATCCCAGATTTAGTGATATCTTGGTGTGCTGCTAAGGATAGGTCAGATTTTGAGTTTTTGTGAAGGATTATAAACTGGGATTTAAAAACAAAAGGAATTATTTAAGCATTAATCAATGATCTTATGGTGACGTAGACAAAGAGTTGTTGATCCTAGCTTTTCTGTAGAGTGTTTGGTGTAATGTGTATTTGATATCTCTAAAATAAAACAAGCTGAAATTTCCCAGAGGCAGCTGAAATGGGCTTATTCATGGCTGTCCTGCCTATGCTGCTAAATAAAATAATACAGTTGTTTCACAAACAGAGGGAGGGTTACAAATGTAGCTTTACTGTGACAGTAAATCTGTCTTGAGAGCTTTTCCAGAAATATGAACATAGTAATTATGAGATTAAACAATAAGGAAACTTTTTGGGTTGTGCACTTCCTCAGGCTATTAACCTAACCACTAATTAACAAACAGGAAATTCCAGACCTGAAAGTTTCATTATTGCTATACTAAACTGTGAAAATATATGTGTGTTAATGAGGATTTCATTATAGCCATCTGTAGCTTGTTTTTAAATTGTGTGAAAGCAGGAAAACCATAATATACCATCTGTTGCCTAGCCATATCAAGTTGACACAAAAAAATATTAGGAAAAAAAATTCTCCAATTTCCAAGTGCAGTCATCTCTTATTTCTTACATTTTATTTGTGGAAACCACTTGTGCCATGGCAGTACCACCACCTCTGTCATTTACCCCTTAATTTCTACATTGTGACTTCAATATTTGTGGAGGAATAGCTGCTGACTTTTCAAAATGGTAATTTCTGGGCAATGGGCAATTAATGATCCCTCAGTTTCAGTGTCACAGTCTCTCAAATATGACTGAATCACCAAAACTGAGAAGCTGAGGATTGTCTTGCAATTTTATAGTTTTTGATTTTAAGTAAGTAAAAACTTCTGGATAACATCTATTAGTAGTCTCTCTCTTTCTCTGAATAGTGAGCATGAAATGAAGCATTTTGCCCTCATCACGCATTTTTGCACCTTGTGTTCCTCTATAGAGCTGAATCCCACTCCTCTGTTTTGCGGTACTCTTTGACCTTAGAAAGGAGGGAAGTTGTAATGTATTAGCATGCACGTACCAAGAAATATTATGGATTCTTAATTGTCAGATGTTTGTAGGTGTAATGCAGGTACAGCCTTAAGCAAGAAGAAGGTGGTGGTCCCATGGAAAAAGTGACAAAAATTGTTATTGGGAAGAGAACTGTCCCAGAGGAAAATACTGGAAGAATTGTTGGTAGATCCTTAGCAGCTGAGATGAAACAGGACTCAGGTCATAAAATGTGCTAATGTTGAGAGGAGTGATCTATGATGTGAAAATGAGGATAAAAGGTTGTAATTGAGCCGGAGAGGTGGTAAGGTCAAGCAGCAATTTAAGGGAAGTTGCGTGGTGGGCAGGCAGCCCAAAATAGGGGTTTGTCCTTTTGTCCACAAAAGTTTTCTGAGTAGGCACTCTCTTTTTGTCCTGAATTTGCACAGCAACCAGCACAGCTGTGGTGAGGACTCATATTCAAGCCAAACTATAAATTTGGTGGTTGAACTTACAAACAAGATCTGTTCCTTTGCAGGCTGTGATGCAGCAAGCACGGCTGGAATGAAATGAGGAACTTTTCTATACAGCAGTACATCTACAGTGTAAATGTCTTCATGCTGTAAAGATATAAAAAGAATCTAAGTGCTGTGCTGACCAAATGGATGAGGAAAAATCAGCTGGCGTAGTCTTTCTAGCCTTTCAAAAGGCTTCTGCTAGTCTCTAATATAAAGCCTTTTAGGAAAACTAAAAAACATGGCATGGCATAAGACAGTAGACCTTGCATGGCTAAATAATTTGCCCCAAAATAAGAACACAGGTATGGGAAATGTTCAACTATGAAGGTGAGGGAAGGCCACCTTGGAGTTCCACAGGGAGCTGTGCTGGAACTCAGTTCATGTTAATAATCTAGAAAAGCAGTTGAATAGTGAGATGGCAGTTTGGTGACAGTAAAATGAGAGGAGACAACTTGGAAGACTTGCAGAAGAATTTTAAAAAAAAAAAAAAAGATTAAATTAACTTTAGATAAATGTAATACAAATCAGTTTGCCATGTGTATTAATAAAGGAGTAGAGTAGAAAAGAGAAAACATGATTATGTCATGGTATAAATCTATAATGACAATACAGTGCGCAGTTCTGCTCTGTTATCTCCAAAGGGATATGGAAGAACTGGAAAAGGTTCAGACAGGATCGACAGGGATGGTCAAAGGTGTGATACGGTTTTCATATAAGGGATATAATGCTGTGGTCACTGAGCTCTCATGTTCTTAATGTTTGTCAGTTGTACATGTACCAATTTGTTATGCTCTGACTGTTCCAAGTAAGTGAAAAAAGAACATGCAACAGAATTTTCTCATGATGCTGCTTACAACCTTAAACCAAATGTTAAATAAAGGAAAAATAATTAAGTCCCCATTAATGCTAAGTGATTATACAATCTATAATCAATTTTCCTTGTTGATATGTGACTTGCACAAAAAAAAACAAGTTCTTGGTCCACTTCCAAGCCATTTGGAATCCTCTTGTCTATGCTCTCTTCTCCAGTTCTTTTTGATAGAAGAAAACTATTTGCCTTTCCCTGGAGAACTGACTGTGTTGATCCATCACAGATGAGATGTCATCTCAGTAGGTACAAAGCAACTGAAGAAATAGAGTATTTTATGAAGCAGGAATTTAATCTGGAAGAATGCCTATTCCTAGCCTAGTAATCCAGGTTTCCTGCTATTCTTGCTGCTTTCAGACTTTATTTTCTCATGGATATTATTTCAAAAATAAAATCATTACTATTTCAAGGTTAGATGAAATATCAGATAGTTTTAAAAAACAGTCTTTTGTTTATAGCAGTAGAGACAATAGGTTCAAAGAGCTCCCAGCTTCACAGATATGTCCCTATTGGGGGCTGAAAAAAAAAAAGGATAATAATTCTGACCATCTTTTCCGTATACAGATAATTGATACACATCCGTTGAGTTCTAACAGCCTGTTGAGCTTTTGGAGTTTTTGCTTTGATTTGTTTTTTTGTTTTGTTTTGTTTTTCCCCCAATGCAGAAATACTCAATGGTCTGGGTAATCAGAGACGAGTGAATCTGAAGGTATTAAAGATCTGAAAATGAATATTTGGAAGCTTTTGTTTCACTGCCCTCACTAGTATATGCAAGTCTTCATATCCTTTTGGTCTTGGAAACAATTCTGTGGATTAAAGAGCATGAAACATTTGTACTAAAAATGTGACATATACAGGGACCTCTTTAGAAAGTGTTTTGTATTTAGCACTGTAGTGTCATTGTATTTAGCAAAATTAGATTGTTTCCTTCTTCTAAAGCATACACGCAAGAAATAAAATAAATTCCATGTTTATGATGCATTCACATGCATTTCCTTTTGCTACCAATACTAGTCAGTTGATATTTCCTTTTTAGGGAATGTTTGTTAATACAGCAGTGCCAAGATGAGTAGTTTAAGTAGCTGCTTTATGGGAAAATGAGGAGCATTTTGAAATTCTAATCCTAAAGAGATTCTAACAAAACATTTTAATTCCATTCCCTTAGATGTTTGGGGTTTTTCCCTAATACCCTGTCTCAGCTCTCCTTGTCTTTTAAAATTCTCAACATTTTGCCTTTCACAAGCATTCTAGGAACTTACCAAAAAAAAAATAAAATACTATTAGCCTATGCAGAGTGATATCAGCAGGGGAAAAAGTGAAGGTAACCTCTGTGAGATGCAAGGGAAGTAGCCAGGCACATACTTGTAGAAACTGAAAACCTTTCCTTTTGTTCCCTTTCAGGTTTTTTGAAACATTGGGCACTTGCTTCTCATGGTCGATAGTATTAAATTCCCTTGGTGACTTCCTGAATGAAAACCACATGATTTTTCAACAGCAATGAATTCACTATTTAATATGTGAAAGCCATAAGAAGAGAATTGCTAAGGAGATAAACAGTGTGTAAAATTTAGTACCACAAGATACCACTAGAACTGAAAAAAATCAGATGTTTTATTATCATGAACATTACTTGAATATTTCTATCTGCAACTCTTAGAGACAGATAGTAATTAATGCCTCCAAGTGGAATTCCCAAATGTTTTGTCTGGTGTAGGGCATACTAGCTGTAGTGAAATGTTGGTATTTTAGACAACATTGATACCCTGTCTGCACTGAAATTTTTAGTGCTGGTGGTCTGCTCCTGCAAGTCTGCATTATTGTTGTCTCCAGCTTTTCAGGGATTTCTGTTGTTTGTATTGTTAAATCTTGAAGTTTGGTTGCAGAATGTGGTTGGCTTGGACCACAACCAACAATTTATCTGACACTTGGTTTCATTCAACCTTACACACGTTAGGTAAAACGGACCGAGATTTCTGTTTTGTCTGACGTAATGGGAGGTGGATGTTGGTGACAGGACTTCTCAGGTCAGAGAGGCTAGATAAGGAATTGGCGGTGATGGTGTTCACTCCGCATACGTGCACTCACCCAGGCGTCATCCTCTGGCTGAGGCAGTACACGAACCACTTCAAACCACTATGTGGCCTCATACAGATCTAGAAGCAACATTTCCCAATGATGGGAACCTGCAGGATGTTGCTGGTGATGATAGCGCTTGCCCAGAAAAGTTAGTTGGCTGCATTCCTTCCTGTTCTCTGGGCAGACTTGTTAAGCAGTCCTCACGTGGCTCCGTGAGGTTTGATTTTGGGAAGAGGTAACTGAGTTGAGAATTGCTTGCAAGCACCTTCTGTTTTTAATTGACAATGAGGTCAAGCTTCTGTAAATTATCCTTCTTCAAACACTGCAGATTTGTGTTTTGTTATGCTAATAGCATAAATATTGTACTTTTGTTTGTGAAATTGATTCATCATGATCTTAAGCTTCGGTAATTTTGTAGGTAGTACTGAGGAGCAAATTCAGTGGATGTAAATGGGTATTTACCTCTGCTGCCTACGTATTGCATTGGTCACTAATGTTTGCTCACCTGAGCTGTTTGGGTGTCTTACTGACAGCGAAATAGGGAAGGCTAAAAGCATGTGGGGAAGGCAGAGTCTATATTCTAAAACTTCCCATTACAGTTCTCTTGCAAAAAAAAAAGGGGCGCAGAAAGCGGGATTATATTCTTTTTATGGTGTGAAGCCACAGAAGCCATAACAAAGCTACTTACTCTTTTGGATTGGCTGAAGTAGACGTGTCAGGATTAATGGCTCTACAAATCTCTAGATGTACTCTGCAGGCTGTTTGGTCAGGTGGTGGGAGTATAAATAGGTAGGCTTACTGATGTCACCAGCAGAGGAAGGAATCAGCAGGGAGCTTGCCATGCACACACATACTCCGTCCCTTCTGACTACATACGCTATTGACAGAAATCCACTTGATTTTAATGGAGAAGAAAGACCGGTGTTATCTTGGAGGTAAGCAGAAGAGTAGTGTAATGAGTTTTAGCTGTTCTTCTGCCTTCTCCTTCTTTAGATGATCAGCAGAATGGCTTCAAAGTAATACTTTTATTCTCTTACTGAGGAATGTTATGCTAACAAATATTTTGTTTGCCATACACAGCTAAAACTTTGACCCACAGAACTGTTCTGGTTGGTTTAAATGGGAATTCTGGAAGTGTTTGTTCATGTAAAGTGACATATTTTGCAAGACTGAGAATGCAAATGTTGGTATTTACACAACGTTTCCTTGCTTGCTTGGTTGAACTTGTCCTAACACCTGCTGTGAGGAAAAATATTTACCAATAATTATATATTTGCAGCAGCATTTAAGTCATTGCTCTGTGAGGGAAGGCAGAATTCGGGTGTAGAGCAGTACATAAATTGCCAGAACTCAAACATAGGCCTGTAAAAAGAAAAAAGAATGTCTATCCTGTTTTCAGAGAAAGTATATTTTTCCAGTCCAAGGTACAGAAGCTTTTTTTTAACCCTGTTTCTGTCTCAAACCTGAGGGCGTATGAAGACCTGCAAATTTATCCATGTGGATGGGCTGCTGGAGTTTCAGTGGCGCATTGCTGGGTGTAGAAGCTGTTCCATATTTTATTTTAAGTTGATGACTGAGGCCTAGAAGTTCAAATGATGTTGTTGAGATTATTTTGAATGAGGAATGTTGTTATTTCATGCGTACTATAAGGCTTTTCTGACTTTTGTAGTCTTTCATCTGACTTTGATCTTATGTTTCGAAAAAAACCCACTTGTTTTTTGTAAGAAGTTGTAAAAGTTAATGCCTGTAGTGTTGAATATAGCAGAGTCCTTGCTGTGTATTCTGTGTATTCCTTGAATATTTTATATCACTTTCATTATCATAGAAAGCATTAAATCAATTCTATAGTAACTAAATAGACTAAATACCTGAATAACTAACTGCACAATGGCAAGGTGAACTTTGCTTACAATAACAAAGAAACAATTTAAGAAATCTTGTTCAGTTGAACCTCTTGCAAAAGTCAGTGTGCTTCTGGCGCTGAATCACGTGTTAATACGTTAAAAAGTCAGTAGTGAAAAATGCTGAGTGTAAACTTGTGACAGTGACAGTTGAAAAGGATAAGGAGTGAATACAGGAGTGAAGCACAGTAGTTGCAGCAAATTATTCATCAGCATAGTTGTATAGGAAAGTTTTTCCACATTCCCCAGAGCAGGCTGCTGCTGCTGATTATAAATGTTATAAAGGTTAGTAAAGAGTAATGGAAGTAATGGGTCGTATAAAATAGCTTTGGTGTTACCACCATCATGCAGGGAGCCAGCTTGCTTTGAAGAAATATTTTCTTCCTTCCTTGCCTTTTGCAAGAATCCCGTAAGAAATGGATGTAGGGGATTCTGAGTGTGCAGAAGAAAGCAGTGAAGGGGGCTAACAGCAGCTCTTGTATGTAAATGGAGGGGAGTTTGGGGTAAATTGCCAACCAATGAGGAGTTGAAGTTAAAGTAGGACAAAGAGGAGGGAGCTTTCACTGTCAGCGGCAGCAAAGGTGTATGAGAACGGCTGGTCGGGTTTGGCTGGGACAGGACCTCTAGCTGTGCTTAGTACCACCCACCTCCTCACACCGTGCTTAAGAGATCAGGGCTCCAGCAGCAGCACTGGCGTTTGAGGAGCTGGTAAACACAACCCTGTTCCTGGAGGTAAGAGGGTTTCCCACTTTGCTTTCTGAGGAGGATGCAGGGAGGGGAGTGAATGCTGAGGAAGAAGCTGTGAAAGATGAGGATAATCTGGTGGCAGGTGGGTACTCGGAGCATTTCTTCCTGGATTTTCATGGAGTGTTAGCCCAAGATGCTCAGTGTTTCTGTTTGCAGAACTAAAGCTACCTTCATACCTTGGGAGAAACCTCTTTATTACATCCTAGCTTTCAGGGTATTGACTGCCAAGATGCTTCTCTTCCAATCTAATAAAAACCCACTTGTTTTAGTACAATTTTCAGCCTGAACTTTCTTGCCTTTCATTTTCTTTCCTGTACTTGTTTGCTGACATGGTTGTCGTGTAGGAACACTGTCCATTCTTCATATGTCACATAGCACCTGTATGTGTATATATACTTCGTTTTAAGCTTCTTGCTCAGGATAGGAAACTTTCCCTGCTTCCCATTCTGTTCAAATGCTTAATGTCATGTTTATTCTCCAATTTACTAAACCCTTCTATTTCTTGGTGATGCAAATATACAAAACCTTACGTAGTTAAAGCACATAGCTGCTAAGAGAAGGCTCCTGGTGGCTGAAGAGCTTTCTACACGGGAGAAAACTTGTTCTGTTCCAAACACTTGCACGAAAAGCAGAAATTAGCTGCAGTGCTTTTCGAAGTTGCATCACTGTGCTTAGCTCCATTATTCTTCCTGTAGGTGAACCTTCAGCTGAGAAATGGGACTGTCACAGTTGAACCCAGCCTTCTATAGCAGCTAAAAGGAAGAGGGAGTACAGTTTGTCTTCCCTGTTGTTACTGCAGAGCCTTCTAGCTGCTATTACCCAACCGCACCTACGTCCACATGTCTGTATTTGAAGCATGTGTGTATGTGAGGAAAAAGGGAACAGTCTGTATCGGCCTCTTTCCTGGCTGCTGGGATACTGAGTAGCTCTGCTTTTCTTTTCCTTACCTTTCCCAACCTCTACATCCATCCAGAGCCTGCCTCCAGTGTTGCTTCTAAAAGATGATTTTGAACAGGAGAGAAAAGCAGCCACAGAAAAGCTCAGATAGATTGACAATCCTTCCCTCTATTGATGTTCAGAATAGCAGCTGAAAAAGCCATGAGCAGAGCTAGGTGTTTCATCTGCAGGCTTTGAAAAGACTGTGATGTTATACCTGCTTTCATGACTAGGAGATAACGGCCAGAAGGGCAGATTGAGGTTTTACTCTGTTTGAGAGCCCTTAATTGAACTTTTCTTACTGGTCATGGGAGAAAAACATCTGTATGAGCATCCTTTTGCTGCAGTTCTTGAAAAAGATTTGAGGGTTTGTTCCTAGTGGAGGTAACATAGGTTTGCTTGAGTTTTAAGCATTTGTTAGATTTATTAGTGTATCAAAGGTTAAGCTCCCCCTTTCAGTTCAAGCTGCTCTTTGTTTTCTTTTCCTGTTTATTTAGCCAGTTATATATTACTCAATTACTGTTACAGATTTACTGCTCTCTCTTCCCTGCTCTCCTTTCTTTCTGCTGTTTTCATAACTGTAAATATAATAAAGGCTGAGTCATATGAAGTTTTAATAGTTTTGAATGTCATCCCAGTTTTTTGTAGTTTCTTTTGGTAGTAAATCTGAGTTATTTTTTGCATTCGATACTTTGTGAAAAGGTTGCAAATAGATATAAGTATGTGCTTACTGTAGAGGTATGTTGCATATGGGCATGCCAAGTTAGTACTTGTATTTTGTGTTAGCCCTGTTTACCTCAGAAGTCTAAGTTCTTAAATTCCCTAGAATTCATGTCATTGGAACTAATTTTCCACTACACTTCTTCTTTTCTGGTTGGTGAGTTTTTTAATTTGTTGTTGTTGTGGCTTTTTTAGGAGAAAAAGAAATACTTCTTTGGGCACAACAGAATGTACTGTAAAGGACCTTTTGTATCAGAACACATTTCTATAATTCCTCTGTAATAACAATCAACTTTGTGTTAATTGATAGCATGAAGTATGTTTTTATCCTCTGTTGCCTGCTAGGATTCTGAGCTCTTGGCCGTCTTCCTGACAGCGAGTTAACTCTTATGCCTAGAGAGGAGCTAACCATGTTTTGTTAAATGGTGACAGACAACACTCAGTCAGTGGCTATCTGTGCTCAGGAGTTGGGAATGAGCTTGGAGAGGTCACTGTAATAACAGGTATCATTTGTCTGTGAACAGCAATACATTATTTTTCTAGAAAAGTTTTAACTTTGACTCAATTACATTACATAAGCTTACACTGGAGTTGGTGCCCCTTTAATGCTAAGAGGTGCACCATTAAAAACATGCCCGTACCATAGAGATTTGTGTTTGTTGCTTCTGAATCTCCCCCTTTTCCTTGTAATAAAAGAAAACACTGCATGAATTATGGCTTGAATACAGTCTGTTCTGTTTTCAAGACTGCCACTGCCATGGGGACAGACAATCAGATGAGCAAGTGCCTGTTCCAAATCGTCTGGAGGGAGCTGGAGGATTCATTTGCTGCTTTCTTGCTTTTAGTGTGAACCAGACGTCCAGAGATTCCATTAAGCTTCCACCTTACTGTCATGGTTACCGTACCAGTCCTGTGATTTATTTCTCTCGAGGATAAGACTTTTTTAAAAAAAATTCTTTTCTACAGAGCTATGAGGCTAGTTGGGGGGCATTCCACACATTGACCAGGAAAAACTTTTCTCTAGCAAGAGGTTTGAAAACATGTCTTGATTCCAGGGATGCCTCATTTTCTTGATCCAATTTATTTATGGAAAGAGAGTGGAAACATAGGTATTTTACATTCTTTGCTTTCATTGTAGCAGTCGTCTGAATACAGGCATAAGTAAGAGAACATCTGCAGATGATTTGTTATTTGCTGGAACCTCACTGAGTAAACCTATAGAGATAATCCTCAAAGATGAGTTTATTAATAATCTTATCATCTGTAGCATTACTACTGGCATGTCAGTTGGTTAATCAGCTGCACACATGTTTTTCTGTTGGGAGAGCTATATACCCAGTGCCTCATTTCTAGTAGCATCTTATTCTTCTGTATTTTTTAAAAATATCAGTATTATTTGCAATATTGGTCTTCTTTCAGCCTTGGGAATCTGTATAGAGAAGTGCACTGTGAAATACCCCATTATCACAAAAAATTTACAAATCATTCATGTTTGTTCCTCTACCTGGAAATTGAACTTAGAATGTGTTTTTTAACTTTGTTTTTTTGTACCTATTGAGCCACCTGCTAGACACAATATCCATACAATATAACCTTAGAATCTTCCCCGAATAACTAAGTGGATGAGTTTAGAACTTGAAAGCTCATGTTTCTCTATGGATCAGATACATGAAATATTTTCCTTTATTTTGTCCTATGTATATCATAAGCCTGGCTTGAAGGGATAACCCAAGAATGGACAGTGCTTGATTCTCATTGATCTATACCTTGATCTTAACACCCAGCTTGTGCCTTTATCATAGAAATAAAGAGATAGACTGTGTATCAAACAGTGATATTGATCTAGAGATGAAAGGCTAGTATCAAGTCTGAGAGGCATGTTATATAGATACAGCAAATACTTAATGTTAAGGATAAATATTAAAAAACTACACTATGTTAAAACTAACTTAAAAGTAACCTTTTTTTGCAGCACTTCTGGCAACCCAACTTTTCTGTGGAAACCTGTATGCTAACTTAATCAAGATTAATAGAATGTGATGCTTCAACTAGCAGTTAAAAATTATTAAGTTCCACCAAGAAGAGGGGTGCTTTTCATGAGCAACAAAAAACTGTTCTTTGGGCATGATTTAGGTAGAAGTAGAGGTGATGGCAAGTTAGGGAGTCAGTGGAAGTCTTCAAATAAGTGTTAACTATTTTCAAGTTAATCTTAGTGTGGTAATGCCAAACATGGTGAAAAAGCTCCATTAGGAATGAAATGAGAATAGTTCTTAGATGAATTTTATGTTTACTGTCCCATGTGGGTCTCTGTTCTTACAAAAACATCAACCAAAAGTAGGAAGTTGAGAGATTCAGTTAAAGGGTGGGAAGAAGTGTTTCCACTTTAGAAACTGCTCATTATGGTCTGCTGATACTTCAAAAACAACATTGTAAGTCTTCTAATATGCAGAACAAATCTTAGTGTTTGGAACAGATTTTTTTGTCGTGTACCAGAAGTTGTCCAGTCTTAAGGATTATGATTAAGAAAACTACATTATTTTAAGATTTTTATTAAAAGATGAGGAGGACAATGTATTAGAACGTTAGAGAAGAAAGCAATGTACTGCTGGGGAGTCTCTTTCCTTGTTCAGATGTTCATTGTCTTAGTCTTTCAATGTGAGACCCAAATGCACGATGGGCTCTACCAGCAGAGAGTACCTTTACCCGAAGAAAGGACAGACACTCTCAAGTGGCAGCCACTTAACTTGATCCCTTGCATGGGCTCCTGTCTAAATCCTAGACTCCACTGAGGGTAGTTTTCAGAAGTCGCCTCATTTTTGTGTCTTCGTTTCCACCTCAAGGTGGGAACTCTGTTCTCTTTATCTTCTTCGCATGCGTAGAGATGTCCTGTGCCCATAAATAGACTATTTTCCTGCACTGATGGGGGTGGGGATGGGAAGAGTAATGGTCCTAATACTCTTGAGTATTTTCAATTCCAACTGTTGCAAGGTTATGCAGAGTGGCTTTACAACACCTCTGTAGCTACTATAACAGGAAAAGCTATGTATTCCAATTCTCAGGATAAAAGAAAAATACTCCATGTAGAACAGATACATCAATGCTATTGTTAGTATTCAGATTAAGAACAATAACAATGAAAATCAAGCTGCATTTCACTAAAGGAAAGAAAACAAAAATATCTATAATTATACCAGCCTTTCTGACTGGCCCATGGACAATAGACACTATTGTAAAATAATCCATTTTTCATGTGTTTGATTATGTAAGTCCAAATTTGGGAGCTCCAATGTGCAAATGAACTTAAAATGTAGTTTACTGAATATTTGTGTTATGAAATACTTTCCCTCCTCCTCCTTTTTTTTTTTTTAAGAGATTTTGTAATACATATGCCCTGAAAGATATAGCAGTGATTTTTTTGAGTGACTTCCCTTGATAACTTCAGTCTGGACTGTGATGAGCAGATCAGATAGTAATGCTACAGTTGTCTCCAGGTTTTTTTCCTAGCAAGTAGTGTTTCATCTTGCAGATGTGCAGTTGTGATGCTGTGTAACCATAATCCCTGAAGAGGAAAGTTGGTACTTTAATGCTGTTTGTTTAGTGTAGAAGACAAATTTGTTCTGTGAGTATTAAAGATGAGTATTGGGCTGGGAATGCCCAATATAGGTGAAATTAGGAGCTTAAATATTTTGCATACCTGTTGGCCAAAATTGATGTGTGTACTTAATGTCAGCTGTTCTCTGGTTGAGCGGATGATGGGCAAGGTTGTGGCTGTCCGCTACTGCGGCATAGCATTGGAGCAGTGTTATTGTAATAATGGAGAAAGCGTTATATTAATTGCCTGGGGTGAGAGGTCAAAGGCAGGAAAAGCTCTAGAGGAAGCTTTATTGCAGTGGCCTTTTTCCTCTCATGATGTAATCTTAATAGAGTTAGATGCTTTTCTGACTTTGAGTGAAAATAAAATGAAGTGCTGCTTGTACTTTTGGCATATATAATTTTGTAGAGTTTGATATTAAAAGAATATGGATAAACCAGTGTTCTGCATGGTGCCATAAGTCAAATTAACAAACTTAAGTTTATCCATTGTGCAGTAGAAAGTTTTTATTGTGCAATGTTTAATGAACTTTTTCAATACCTGAGAGATGACTGAATTGCAGGTGAGGTCCCTTATGAACCCTCCTGTCTTAAGTGATTGCTATGGAAAACTTGAGAGATGGTTCTGATGTTGGAGGTTAGTTCCAAAATTATTTCAGTGAGAGGGCTATCAACTGTCTTGGTATATTATCTCCTGTAATTGTGTTCAAAACAGGAAGTTAAGTGCTGTAAACATTAATATTCCTTCATATCATGACTTGAAGAGGTGAATTTTTTTTATATAGCCTTTGGTTGTGCATAAATCTAGCAAATAGATTTCCTTTATTTTTTTTTTCCTCAATTTTTTGGGGGGAAAGGGACCCTTATCGAAAGGAAGTGCTGATGATAAATGGAATATCCAGGTCACTGTTAGTTCAAGTATTTCTCATTGTTTTAAAGTGCCTTTCTCTAGTTACTGATAGTTAAAAATAAACTGCTTGTAACTTTCTAACAGGATTTTTTTTTGAAAATCAAATAAATAGATGCCTTATTTATTTACTGTGCCAGACCTTTATTTTAAAAAGGGCTTCCACACATTCAGATCACTGACTCTATTATTTTTTTTTTTTTTGGCAAGCAGGAAATATGTTGAGATAGAGCAACAACACTTTATTCTGAGAAGTGGGATCTGAAGCATATAAAATCTTGACTTCATGGCCCTTGCATTTGATTTTAAAAGATGTATTGTTTTTCTTAATGAACTGATGAAGTCTTCTATCTGCATTTGGCTGAAAGAATTCTCTCATGTCTTTACAGGAACTGTGTTCTGTCACAAAGACTGATGGAGATTGCAAGTGGAACTTCAGAAATTTAAATTTCTAAGAGATGTGAACAATATAACCTCACAAGATGAGGGCTAGCTGAAAGACTTGGCATAAGCAGTGTGTTCCAGGTGCACTGGTAACCAGGAAAATGCAACCTCTGCCCAGGCGGCATCAGCTTGTCTCTGTGGCACCCTGTGAAAACGTTGTGGGTGTCCCTCTGCCTGCCTTTACCAGGGCCAGGAAGAAGAAAATTTTTTCTTCCTTTTTTTTTTGTCCTACTTCATCTTAAGCAGTTGATTAAACAGAAGATGATATTCAAGCTGTTGCAGCATAATAGGCAGCTGGAATTGTTTATTTGGTGATAAGCGGTGGGGAGCACATCCCTTCTGGTCAGCTGAGGTTGGGAGTTTTAATGTCTTGTGTAGGGAAGGTCAGTCGGTTGATGAGACCTGTGGAGACAAGGAAGGAGTGAGGACCTGCACTGTGTGCAGCACGATTTCCATAGGAGTTTTTATTCAGAGCTGTGGCCTTATTTGGTTAAAATTTCTCTCTTAACTCCCTCAGTGTCACGCCTAATAAACTGTACTTTGATTCTTCCCGCAACTTTCTGTTAGTTCTATAGTAGCCATTAAAACAGTATGGTTTTGGTTGTTCTAACTCCTAATTTTTACTTTGAAAATTAGAATAGATCTGCTTAGCTCCTAGCACATCTGGAAGCTATCTGAACATGAAAGGTGATGTGGGTGAGATAATTCATTGAACACCTTCTTTCTGACCTCTAAAGTGTTGTTTTTAGACGATTGGGAGTTTATTCTCTTTGTTATGGTTGTATCTTTTCTTAGTAAAAATCAAGGGTTTTCAGGAGAATAACCTATCTTAACCACTCTCTTTGTCTTTTTAGCAAATTTATTAAAAACTAGCAACTTTCCTGGCTTGCTGAATAACTGGTAGAGTTGAAGAGGCAAGAGAGAACTGGGCTTTTGTTTGTCTGTTCTTTAAGATGGATAAATGTTTGAAATGATGGCATAGACTTGGCGTTACTTGGATAATGCTGATTTTACTTTTTGGTGTTTGACTAAAATGGCACGTGGAGGATGCCTTTGTGAGGGAAGTCACCAGTGTCATCTTCTTGGAGGCCCCATAGCACAAAAAAGGAGAAGAGGGTTTGTAGGTTAAGACTACCCCACAAGTGTATTTCCACCGTTCTGTCGCTTGCTGCTCTTGATTTGCACCTGCAGATGTACTGATAGTAATGAATTGTTCTTGCTGCCCAGTACCAGCTCTGGGGCACTGGGAGTGCAGGGCTTCTGTTAGCTGTCAGACAGCCTCTCCTGTGGCAAGGTACAGACACAAACTCAACAAAAGCAAAAGCTGTAAGACCAAATATAAATACTTTGGAGTAAGAACGAGAAAATTGGTGAAAAAATGAAGAAAAAGAGACACAGCATCTGGGAACAGAAAATGAAAGCGTTGGCATCCCAGTTGTTTCATAAGAGGTTGCCAAAAACTCGGCATAACTTCTGAGAAAGTGTACTTGGAGATATTTCCTCCTTTGTGTGGGGCGGGAAACGTAAGCATAACTAACCGTGATGAAGGTGGGGATGTGCTAGGGATGGGCAGGGCACACAGCTCTGTGTGTGGAGGTTCAGCTGACCTCGTTAGACTGCCTCACCCCATGGGTGTGCAAATGCTTTCTTTTATCAAAACACAGAACTTCATCTAACTGTTGCACGCAAGTTTTGACAGGAGTATTTTACCAGTTCTAGCTCTCTACAGTGTGAGTTAGACACTGTATAAATAAAGCCACCTTTTACCGAAGTGGACTGTGTATTTATTGCTGTGTGTGATTAAGCACTCTCTAGTGATAGCGGAGTTCCAGCAATGACATTGCATTCATCTGCTTAATGGAAAATAGTCCACTATAATTTGCCAACAAATCTTGCTGTGGCATGTAGTCTTCAAACATTAAATTCTGAGTTCAGCTGCAATAAATAAGTTTTAACAGTCATGTGAAGTCACTTAAAGGTGTACGAATGAGTAAAGAAGGAAAAAATCGGTACTGCTTCCCTTAGGGTTTGGATTTTTTTGTGGTATGTCATAGTTGGTGGGGGTTATTTTGTGGTTTTTTTGTTTGGTTGGGGTTTTTTTAATAGTTGTATAGATGCTCTGTATTGGCTAATAATTTCTTTGTGGCAGTTATATGAAAGCTAAAAATCATGCTGAAAACTCCCAAACAAGTCAGGGAGGAGTAGAAAGAAGTTTGATTCATACATTTTGCAATGTTCACATAACCCCGACACGACCCAGAGAAGCTGCTGTAGAGACCAAAGTTAAACTTGCAGCTAACTCCACGTATCTTGAATTGTATGGAGCAAAGCTAATTTAAAACATTAACAGAGAGGAGGTATAAATTTTGATGGCAAATCCTCTTTTGGTGTGTTTGGAGGTCTGTGGTTAGTCCCGATGAGTTCTGAGAGGCTGTGAATAGTTAATTATTCAGCACGGAGTTCTGAAGTTCAAAACTCTCTAAGCCCTTTCAGCAGCAGATCGGTCATGTGAAGTCTCAGTACACAGTCGTCTTTTGCAATGCTGCTCTGGACCTTGTTTGCTCTTCGTTGTGAGTGACTTTAAACTTTGTTTTCCCGAGAAAGATGTGTGTTTCTCATTGTCGTACACTAGATCTTTTGTTTTAATTCTCTAGGACAATGATAGAAGTTGATTTCTTTGGTTACATGTAAAGTAAACAAACTTTGGTACAGCTCCAGACGCTAAACTGCAAGCATGTTTTGGAACCTTTGTTTATTAGGTTTGAAATGTATTTTAATTTTCTGTGACTGTGGCTCCGTTCAAGCTTTTTAAAAGAATGTTTATAAAAAAATCAAAGTTCTCATGAGGTAATGCATCTCCACAGCGTGTTTTGGTTTTATTTCTAAGGGTGAAATTCTTAATAATAGTGTTTTTTCCTTGTGACAGTATCAGTGAATTGTGGAAGGTTATTTGAATAAAAGGGGATGCTGGACTGTATGTTGTAGGACATGAGAATCCTGCAGAGCATGAGAATTTACTGTAACATAAATATATTAAGAGATGTAGAAAGTTTTCCTTTTACATAACTTCTTTTATTGAGTGAAACTTATTTAGTGATCACTTTGCATTCAAGAGTACACTGGCTTGTCAATAGGATGGGAAAGAATAGTGAGAAAATTAAAATAGGAAATCAGCGTAGGTGAGGGGAAAATATGGAAGCGTATTGTGACTGAAATGTCAAGAAATATTACAGCACAGAGTTGGTTATACTACTATTGTTACTATATAGAAGTAAAGAGACTAGAGGGGGTAGGATTTATTTCAATGATTTTAATAATCAAAAGAAAAAATTTGGAGAGGAAAAATATGTTTATTCCCTCGCCTATGTATCCTGTATATGAAACATACTGTCAGTGCAATTGGGCTTCATACTGTGTAGTACAGTGTTTCTATCTAGTAAATCTGTTTGGAGAATGCACAAATATGGTCTTCTGAATAACCCAAGGGAGGAAAAAAGTAATTAATTTACTTTTTTAATGTATACTAAGAAACATTATTTGTTTTGGGCTTGATGTTTATTGGGCCGTTTTCTTTTTTTTTATATTATAGGTAACCTGTTGTATCTTCTGTCACCACTGATTGTATATTTAAAGTATTCTTTCATCCCTTCCTTGCACATATCACTTACACAGTTCAAGTGAAAAGAATTAAGTGTGGCTCAGTCCTGTTCTGAGATTTTTTTATTTTGCCAGTATGGAATCATATGTGTAAATACATACTTGACTTTTAATTTTTATCCATTTATTTCAGAAGAAAATCTAAAGCGCCGCCTCCTCCATCTGAAACAAAACCTGTTGCTGTTTCTTCATTTGGTGACACAGAATCAGCCAACTTCAGCATGGAACAGAAAGAAAACATAACTGATAAAGATATTGAACTATCAGTGGTCCTTCCGGGAGATGTGATCAAGTATACTACAGTTAACGGGAGGTAAGTTACACAGAATGACATTTTTTTTGATTTTCTTTTCTTTCTCTAGTTGACTTCAACCATGAAGTGAGGTTTTAATCACTTGATAAAATACATTACTGGTGTAAGCCTGAACGTTGAATGTGTCCAAAGAAGAGCAATAAAGCTGGTGGAGGGTCTAGAGAACAAGCATTAGGAGGGGCGGCCAAGGGAACTGGGGTTGTTTAGTCTGGAGAAAAGGAGGCTGAGGGGAGACGTTATCACTGTCTCCAACTGCCTGAAAGGAGGTTGTAGCAAAGTGGATTTCGGTCTTTTTTCCCAGATAGGAGGAGAGGAAACAGCCTCAAGTGGCATCAAGGGGAGGTTTAGATTGGGTATTAAGAAAAATTTCTTCACCAAAAGGGTTATCAAGGGTTATTGGAACAGGCTGTGAAGTGGTAGAGTCACCATCCCTGGAGGTATGGAAAG
>VZTO01021969.1:2089-62419 GCA_013400615.1 Syrrhaptes paradoxus | reverse complement strand
TTTTGTTGGTTTTTTTTTTTTTCCCCCCCACAGTCGTCTCCCCTACCCATTTAATGCAAGTCTGCCTTTTATTAAAGGCTTGTGAAATAGTGATTAAGGATTTGGTTTTGAAAGGGGGGCTAGAGCTGGATAGTTGATCTTGTTTGTTTTTGTTTTTTTTTTTTTAACCAAATACATTTCCTTAAGCTGGTATTAATTTGAAATATTTCAGTCTGCTAATTAGTAGTATAGACTGTGCGTATAACTCTCAAGTCACCTTTACTTCAGAAAGACCTGGGCATTGACTGATGAGTTGAAATCATAAATTATGGGACTTCAAATGTTATATTAATTATCATAGCAGGTCTACTAAGGACTAACTCCTACGGAAGGCCTTGTATAGACCCGAGCAATTAGGATGCCAGTTTGTTGCTTTCCTAAGCTGCAATAAATAAACTATTTGTATATTGTGTTTGTGTTAGTGTATTGCCAATGTCTTTGCTACTGAAAGCAATCAGGCTGATTTATTTATTTATGCATTTAAACCAGGTAATGTAAAGGTGTAGTTACACCTACTTCTTAATTTGAGATATTCTGGCTCAAGTCTGTTTGCATGCTTTGTCATTTGCTAGAGTTCATGAGGTTGTTGCTCAGACATTGAATACCAGCTTGTTCACCAGAGCTGCAGTGGATGAACTTTTGTGGATATTTTTTTTTTTCTTCCCTCAGATTCTGTGTGATTTTCAGGATAACTTAAATCTGAGGTTATATTTCTCTGAAGAAATTTTCTGAAATAGTTGGTGACTACTCTGATACTTCATGGTGTTCTTGCTAGCGTGTTTACAGCAAGGAATATTGTTGTTTGTAAATAGGGTGCCTTCCTCTGTTTTTAAAAATTTTTAAAGGTGAGACTCCATGTCTCCATGTGTACACTGTCAGGAACTTCTCTTTCTTCTTTTCACTTAAAGTCTAGCATCATCCAGTCAAGGAGGTAATTTCTGGAAGTACCAATGGAAAGCAAACTTGCGCTGAATCCCTGTTTTCATGTACCTGTCTGTTGTTTGTGAGCAGTTATGTTTCTCACTTATTCTGTCACTCCTGTGACTCTAATGCACACCGTGCATTTCCACAGGACGGCTTTCACCTTCTGCTGGTTTTGCTTGTGGGTTCTCCTGGTCATCTTTGGTGCTCTCACCCTTTTCCAATAACTGACGGCCAGAGGAAGGGCAGCTTTCAAAACCAGTTGGTGTGTAAAAGTGCACCAGAAAAAAGTAATGGGTAACTTATTGGGTAGGCTGATAACCAGAAAGGTCACTACAGAAGTAATCTGCTGTCTCCTCTCACTCCCTCCTCCCCTGCGCTACCCCCAGTGAAACAGGGGAATGACGTGACCTGCGCTTGCAGCCCTTTTCCTTGTTAGGGTGAGATGGATGTACTTGTTCTGTTATGGGTTAGAAGTACAAGAAAAAGAGTAGTTCCTTCTTTCTAATCAGAGCAAGTTGTGATTTATGCAAGAGAAGAACTGAAATAAACTCTCTGGTTTAGCTATGTGAAGAGGGAGGAATAGTAATTTTTCTGCACTGCTCAGTGCATCTCCCATGGCATTCCTCAGGCTAATGTATGTCATCTAGATGAAGTCATGGGAGTATATTACATTCTTCTGTACCTCTTCAGACCATCTGATAGCTGCTTTTTGATGCCTTGGAGCATCATTTCGGTATGTTTTTTGGTTTTATTGTTCCTCCTGCCTTTGTCTCCTGAGGCAAGTATTCTCCTGCCACTTCACCAGAAAGAAACTTCCCTCTGGGGGAAAAAAAAAAAAATAACAGGTCCACAGTGAATGTATCTGTCAGCTTTCAAACTGTTTCCATCTTCTGAAAGTGCAGCATGTGCACCAGAGAGTCCAGCCCTGCTTAGAAATCAGAAGACAGTTTGCTTAAGGTACACTTGTTCTTTAAGACCAAGTGAAAACAAGAATAATATTCTAGGGTTAATTAAAGGGGGGAAAAAAACAGTGTTCACAGTAGTTTCTAACATTGAGTCATTCTTAATTCTTTTTACAGAACTATGTAATATGAAAAGTCTGGTTTTGCTTAATAAACGTATTCACCATCTTTATATTATCTAGAATTTCGCTTAGTTTGATTTCTCTTTGTAGAAGCCATCTATTTTCACATGTCTGTGCTACCAGAACACTTGTACCTGTCATGAGATCACATCTAGAATTTAAGATTTCTGGTAAAGCCATACCAGTCAAACACTTTATTAATTTTCTCTTAGACACTTCAGTGTTCATGTTAACATAGCATTTGATTGCTTCACAGGCTTTTAAATTATTTTCATAATATACTTGTGAGACAGAGCAGGTGATAGATTTCCCTGTTTGTAGCTGTAACTGAGAGATGCGCAGGGTGTCAAAATGAAATGCTCCTTACAGATGATTACCCAGCTCTAAAAATTATTGAGGAATGACCAGTTCCAGTGACCTGATAGTACTATAACTCAGCTGCTGTAACATGCAAAGTTAGGATACTTTTCTGAGCTTTGTCTATTTGAACTTCTGTGACACTTCTGTTTAAATGACAGCTTTAATAAATTTATTCCGGTAGCAACTGGGAATATTCAGCCTATCTTAATACACTGTTATGCATGTTCTTCATTGAGCACTGGGAGAACAAGGATGTACAGCTAGTGATTACACCTGAAAAATTCAGCTTGCCATACTTCCTTGTGAAAAGCACATATTTTGCATCACACAGAGCTTCTCAAGAAATGGCATTCAACTACTGTTTTGTCATTTAGCTTCTCTCCCTTTGTCTGTAGCAAACACCTGGCTCTCCTTTTGGGATCCCTAATGTAAGACCTCATTGAAAGGTGCCTTCCTCAAGCTTTGTTTCTCCTGTTTTTTCCAAATGCCTCATGCTCAGAATTTCTGAAAATAAAGTCCCTTGTAGCCTTGGAATGGATATAAAAATTTCAAGCTTTGGAAGGAAACTGTTCTTAATGAATAGGAGGGCATTTATCACCACTGCTACAGTTTGTATTAAATGTCAAATAATCTACAGCTCCCTGCTGACCTCAAGAAAAGCATCACTTCACACATGAAAAAAATTTCCCCCTTTGCTCAACCACTTGACATACTTTTGTGAAAGCTGGTTCCATTTTCTTTTTAGTGGTGGGCTTTTTTTGGGGGGGTTGGTTTTTTGTGGTTTTTTTTCCTTTTTTTAAGTTGAAGATATTTAAAGTTGGTGCCTAGCAGTAATTATTTAGTCGTGGAAGGGAGGGGATGACTTGGGGTGAATGTTTAGCAGCATGGTTTGTTATAGCCTGCTTCATTTTGTCTGTGGTGACAGTTCCATTTGTCTTTTACAGGACGCCCATGATGGACTTGCTGATCTTTCTCTGTGCACAGTATCATTTAAATCCATCAAGTTATACTATAGAGTTGGTATCAGCAGAAAATAGCCAGATTAAATTCAAGCCCAATACACCCGTGGGAATGCTTGAAGTGGAAAAGGTGATTGTAAAGCCGAAACAAGTGGATAAAAAGAAACCCGCTCCGGTTATACCAGAGGTGAGAAGTAAAATTAAAGCATATTGAGAAATTAGAATCGCTGTTGTATTCAACAAATTAAGCTGTTGGCTCAGCCTCTTGTTTCAGCTTTTCCTCTTGTCTTTCATCCTCTCGCCGTGCACCCCTGTGAAATGCTTGGCTCCACGTACTCGATAACCTCCTCGTAGGTAAAATATATCTCACTTTGTTGCAGCAGGCATCTTTGCTGCTGAAAGAAGGAAACTACAATATTATTTGAAATCCCATGTCTTGGTGTCCTTTTGACAAATTCTGCAGGTGGAGTGTGGCTGAATACAGCTTTACACAAACTGAAAGTCAACAGCTTCTTCCATCTGTCACGCTATGCTATATACGCCCTTCTGACTGTTAATTTTCCTGTAATGCATGCTGTATGTTGTTGTTGTTACTTGGCTGGTTTTATATACCCTTAAGAAGGCAGGAGCTTTTAGAAGTACTAAAGCAACTTCTGGGCCTTGCCTAAAGCTTTCCTTCCACCTTTGTCCTTCTGCTGTATAGAAGAAGACTGTTTTTTAAATTTATCCGAGGCGCTTACGCAGGGCCAGGGGAGCTCTTGTGCTGCCCTTTAATCTTCATCCTGCACGCACTCACAGCTCATTGCCTGACTTCATGTAACCTAGCGGGGCATCTTGCTTCGGGCACGTATGCTGCTGGCCAGGTAAATGACATGCTAAGGGAGGAACAACCTGTTCGTGTGTCCTTTTATTGAGTAGAATGGAACTTAAATTAGTTTCTCTTGTGATGTTTCTGAATCTGTAACATTGGTGAAGCTGTCCCTAAGGGGAACTCCTGTGATTACTGTAAGGCTGTTATAAAAATTGCAGAATTGTGCTGGTATTTATTGGAATTTTCTTCTCTTTAGCAAACAGTAAGGGTAGTGATAAACTACAAGAAGACACAGAAGACGGTAATAAGAGTTAGTCCACATTCACCCCTTCAAGAACTCGTACCAATTATCTGTAGTAAATGTGAGTTTGATCCTTCACACACTCTGCTGCTGAAGAATTACCAGTCTCAAGAACCCCTTGATGTGACAAAATCTCTTAATGACCTTGGACTAAGAGAATTATATGCCATGGATATCAGTCGAGGTAAGATAACTTTTAAAAATTGCTGTCATAGAAAATATAATTACTTAGTATTTCAATAATGTATATGTTTTATTGGGGCTTTGTACTTATGAAGAAATTAATTTCTAGCAATTCAGTATGTATTTTATTAGTCTTCCACAAAATTGAAACTGGGACAAGTTTCCCTGTACTTCAGAACTGCTATATAAAGGTTTTGTTTTCTAACAAAGTGTTTATTTGTACTAGAAAAGGTGGCAAAGTACAAATCGTCACTTAAAAGGAACCCCTTCTTTCCCTTCCCCAGAAAGACCAACAACACTGTATTTCCCTTAACTCATAGAAAAGACAGAGAATCAGCTGAGCAGAAAAGAACAGAAACATTAGAGAAATTTAGGGGTTTTTAAAAATTACTTAACATTTTAAAAGTGTTAGAATATTCTGATGGTGTTCATGTATATTTCTGAGTGCTGTTTATTGATTATGTAGGTTATGAAGGGGCAATAATTTTTTTTTTTAATTGTGGTCCAACAGGGGCACAAAGAACGAACTTCCTTATGTTTGCACAGACATTCCTGTGCCTGGCTTTAACTTTAGCTGCAAGCCTGTTTATTTCATGAAGGGTTTATTGTACTGTGATTGAAAAATTCTGTACAGTGTGGTTTGTTCTGTTTCAGACATTTCTCACAGGAAATTTTACCTCAATATAGAACGCAGTAATATTTACGCTTTCCTGTTCTTGACCACCGTTCTGTTTGCTTGTTGTTCTTTCTCCTCTAAATCTTGGGGATTTTTATTGAGTTTTTTGTTTGTGTCTTTTCTCCCCTTCTACCTAAATATGGTAACCTTATCGTTTGATGGTTAGACTTTCAAGAGTTCTCTCGGTTACTTCCCAAAGGCCAGTTATCTTGAAGAACAGGGGAATGACCCATTTGGAAAATATGTCCTTTTCCCACGGAGAAAACAAAAATGAAATATCTTTCTCTTCTTCATTGGAAAGCAACGTATTTTTACTTGCCTAAACATGTTACTTGGACTACATGTGCCCGTAGTGCATTGTCTTGTTTGTTGTCTGGCTGCTGCTTTCATCTCCAGACTGGCAGAGCTGCCTTTTGCACAGCATGATGTGTGCTTTGTTTGAATCAACAGCCAAAAATCCTTAGGAGAGCATACAAGGGCATCTAGACTTTCTATAAGGCAGTGCCCCGCTAGGAAATTTAGATAGACTTCAGTTCTCTTGGCACAAAGTAGTTCAGCATTTCAATTTCACAGACAACTTCAAAGCTCTCAAGTTTCAACTTTATGAAAGTAAATGGTGAGGTATACCTTTAATTAATAGGGTTTAAATTAAAATCTTGTTTTATTCAGATTGTATTTTAATTATACATTCCTCTCTGATTTCCAAGTTTGGACTGCCTGACAACACAAACCCTACAGAGCAAACTGTTCTATCTACTAGTTTTCCTCTTTCCCTCAGAAATATAAGTGGACCCTTTCTCCTTATTTACAAGATTCTAGTCTGTGTCGCGTGCCTTCAGGCTCAAGTTCTCAAATAGTATATAGCATCAGGTAGTAAAGCCACACAGCCTTTTCCTTCAGGGAAATACCCAGTTATTTCTTCCTAATGTTGAAGCTTCAGCCTGGCTTTCTGTGTTTGTAACTTATAACTGCATCCTTGATTCAGATTCACATTTTCTGTCTTTCTTTTTGTCTTTCTGTAGCCACATCACCAGTTGATTTAAATTTACCGTCTTTGCAAGGTATGATTTACTGAAATAGGCGGTGAAGCTGTAGCACTTAAGCGACATTACCATCCGCTCCTATTGCAGCATCTGCTTAACTGTGACATGAGTAATTATCTCTGTCTTATCATAAATACATATTTTAAAGGATAATACAGAAGTGGATAGGCCCGGCTGTAAATGAAGTATTTTTGTATGGTTTTACCCTAGATCGATTGATTAAATTTACAGTCATGTTTATGTTGATCCTTGTACCAAGAGCCCATCATGACCTTGCTGATTTCTGTTGCTTGTTGCATTTGCATCCTATAGGATTTCTTTAAGAAAGTCAAATCTAGTAAAAATTACAAAGAGGGAACCTTTAGATTTACAATTCATCTGTGTGAATAAGATGGCATAAGGAGGATAAATCCTGCAAGATACCAGAATGGACTTGACTATCCTGACTCTGACTGCCATGCAGTTACTTGGGTAGCACCTACCAGGCGTTTCAGTGACCTCTCTCCACAGTCATACCATGTGCAGGCTTGTGCCTGACTTGTCTCACTTCACACTTTGCCATGAATTTAAACTTTTGGGAATTGAGAGCTGGAGAGGCTGATCCTCTTTTTCCCTTTTGCAGCCCTTTGTGATATGAACCATGACATGACAAGTGGGATGGGCTGCATTAAGTGCTAGGGGGTATTAACAGCAGCTAAAACATCTGTCCTGAGTTCTGAGAAAGACAGGAGGAACATGAATGGGAGGAAACCTGTTCATTTTGCAGTGTTTAGAAAGACTATTAATATAGGTGATTTATGATGTGTTTGGTATATCCTTCCAGGAGGCTTATGACATAGAGTGAAATAGTAAGAATGCAGGAGAAATAATCTGTGCGATAAATAACATCTAGAACTATTGTTTTCTATTTTAGACTCCTACCAATCTGAAACCTTAGATGTTCTGAAGGAGAGAGAACACAAAGGATTTTTCAGCTTTTTTCAACGAAGCAGGAAGAAAAGAGAACAAGTAAGATGTTGACTTTGTATAAACAAAACTTCTAGAAACTTGTTGATATTGAGCAATCCATGTTGTTGGTTGTTTTCCAGAAAGTGTAAGTAACTTGAAGTTTTTTTTTAATTCCTCTATACCTCAAGGCTGCCAGTGCCCCAGCAACTCCACTGATGAGCAAGCCAAGGCCAGCATTTATCACCAGATCTAACACAGTTAGCAAGCAGTATGATTCAAACACCATGCCATCTGAAATGCCAAAGAAACGGAGAGCTCCTTTACCACCTATGCCAAATTCTCAGAGTGCTCCCCAGGAACTTGCACAAGCCCAGGTCAGACCAGCATCTGATATTGCGAAATCTAACAGCCTCGACAGGAATGAACAGGTTAGTTACGTTTGCTTCACTTCTCGCAAATCAAGAAGTTTAGACATAATAATCCTGATAACCCTGTTAATACCTGCTGAGGCTTGAAATAAATGGGAAATAAAAGTGTTAGTACTTGCTTTTAAAAAGTTTAGTTTGAAAATAACTACATAAATGGAAAGATGTGTTCCTTTTAAACTTTCTGTCCTGTAAGTTGGTATTGTGAGCACCTTTTTGTTCTTTTTCATGGATAGTTTATATATTTAAATGTGAGAACATTGTGTCACTTTATCATATCTAGTAATTGATGTTTTGATATTTCCAGTAGTTGTAATGTTTTAGTTACATGTGCTAGTCTGTTCATTACATTACATTACTAGAAAAAAGTGGAAATCTTGGGAAGAAGTCTTAACGTTCTTTAACTACCAGCAAGTTACAGTAAGGTTTTCTTTTAATCACGCCCAAGCATCCCAGGCCGAGAGCTGACCAAAGCAGGGGAAAAAGAACAGCTAATGATCCCCCTGGAGAGGGAGGATCCCAGAACTCACGGAACGGAGATAACGAGCGTCCCCAGCCAAGANTGGAGAGGAGAGAGGCTGAATGTATTTTGTCCTTGAGAGTATCCTACCAATAACTATAAACGTTCTTTTCCTATCAGTTTTCTCGTGAGCAGGAATCCAAAACATAGCTTCTTGATAACTATTTATGAAGAGAAGGGAGAAAGAAAAAAAAAATTAACCTCCTCTGCTTAATCCACGACAGATGTATTTAATTGAAGCTATGAGATGTGGGCTACGTATTTAAGTAACCTATATATCCCATGCAATGCAGAAAGTCTGCCAGCAGAATTTGGGAGAATTGATGCATCAAGTATTATCCTTCTGTTGCACACATTGTCAGTTGTGAATTCCAGTTGAAGATCAAGAGTAAAATTTATCTTTATATTTTTTTTAATTTCGTACTTTGCTTTGAATGCAGTATCTAAAGGTGGTCTTTAATAAATGAGGTTATTGGCATACTAGAAAAATAAAATGCAAGAGTCTGAGGGATTAATTTTGTGTTAGACTCAGAGACAAGAAATTTCATGCTGTGACTTCCATTATCTTTATACAATGATTTACTCTTTCATTGATGCACAGAACCACAAGAGAGCACTGTTCAACAGAAGTTCAGAATTTGTGTCATGTCCTGCTGAAAAGTTTTATCATTTGAAGAAAACAAAGGGGTTTTTTGTATTTTATTAAAAGGAACTTTGGGGGTTAAAAAAAATATTTTTTTTTAACCTCATCATGTTTGTCTTTTAATTGCATTCAGTTTTTTTCAAAAATAATTTATTAATGTCAGAATGCTTTAAATGATTAATATGCTATTATGTCTAACAGTAATGTATGACTGCCAGGCTAGGATCTGTCACTCAACAAAATTGCTTGTATTTATTATTTTGTACTGACATTTCTTATTCACCTAAAGTGATTCGACTGAAGTTGAATAGCTCACAAAGAAAGGACAGAAGTCCGGATGAAGTTATATTTTTGTGTGTATTTTGTACTTCTTTGTGCAGCTCCCTTAGAAGCCTTTGGCATGTGCTTTTTAAGATGACTTCTGTTTCATTCTGATTTGATTGCACAGTGATTTATCAGATAATACAGAGCTTAGAACTTAAATGTGGGCAAATATTTGCTCTGTGCTTTGAATGTTATTAATTAATAGAAAAGATTTTTTTCTTTTTAATATTTTCTAATATCATCTAATGAATTAATTTGGACTGCATAGTACACATTGCTCAACTTGATCAGGGAAATCTTAGGAGGGATCCTATGAGAGACTTCCTTGGAGGATAAAGCTGCTGCTTGGAAGAGCACTGAGATATTTTCAGAGATAGCCTTCCTGCAGCACAAGAATGGTGCGTTCCCCTGAGCGGGAAAAGGAGTAGGCATAAAAAGAAACAGTCCCATTTAAATGTGCTACTGAGAGAGTTCAAGTGCAAAAATAAGCGTGCGAGGAATGGAAAGGGGATGGAACACTTCCCAAAAAGAAATACAGAGATACTTCGCAGACATGGAGTTAGGAATGCAAAGGCAAGTCTGGAGCTTGAAGTGGCAGGAGATATCAAGCATAACAAGAAAGGCTTTTGTAAGTTAGTGGCAAGCAGAAGTCCAGGGAAGAAGGATGAGGTCATCTACCTCTATTTTAGCAAGGTGTTTTTCACAGTCTTCCACAATTTTTTTTGTTGAAAAGCTAGTAAAGTATGGACTAGGCAGATGGAACCACAAGGTAGGACGAAAACTGGCTCCACAGCTCAAGTGGTGGTGGTTAATGGCTTAAAGTCAGACTGGTTGTCAGGAGGAGTTCCTGAGGAGCTGGCAGTATGGCCAATACTGTTAAATATCTTTATAAGCAATGTAGAAGATGGAATTGAATACACCATCAACAAACTTGAAGTTGACACCAAACTGGGTAGAGAGGTAGGTACACCAGAAGAGCCACCATTCAGGGAGACAGTGACAGGCTGGAACTGCATAAGATTTAAAAAAGATGCATGTGAAATTCTCTATCTAGAACAGAGTAATCCCAAATACCAGTACAGGCTGAGGTCTGGCTACGTGATCTACCTTGAATGCAGTGTACTCAATACTTTAGGCCACACCTGTACTACTATGTCCAGATTTGGTTCCTGCAGTTCGAGACAGAGTTTTAAAACAGGCAAGAGTCCAGTGGAGGGCCACCATGATGTTTAAAGGTTGGAGAATGTAAATGTTCTGGTGAAAGGAAGGCTCAGATGGGATCTAATTGCATTCTTGTCATACCTAGAAGATGTTAAAGGGAAAGTAAAACTATACTCTTCACAAGGATGCATGGTGACAGGATGAGGACCAATTGGCACTAGTTGCTTCAGAGGAAATTCCATTCAGATAGAAGACAACTAATCACTGTGAGAACAGTTGAACGTTGGGATAGGTTAACTCGAGAAGTGGTAGAAGCTCCCTCACCAGAAATATTCGAGCTATGTCTTGGGAGGCTCCTGCAATAACCTCAGCTAAGACCTTTGGTTCAACAGAAGGTTGGACCAAACAGACTCCAAAGGTCCCTTACAACTTAGACTTTTCTGTTTCACATGATTTTCAGAACTGTGTGCACATAATTTGGAGAACAGAAAAAAATACAACAGGGCTCCATGACTAACAGAAACTAGCAAATACTTGTTTTTGATGGGAGCTCAAGCACTGCTTGAGTAATGCTGGCAAGGGGAAGATTTGGAAGCCTGTTTGTCAGAGCTTCCACTGAAGTCTCTCAAATAAACAAAAAGGTATCTCCAGCTATTGAGACTTCTGGTTTCACTTAACTGTAAAATAAAGGACGGTTCCCTTAAAAACCTAAGGTGTTAGGCAAGGGACAATGTAAAATAATTTTATTTAAATAAAAATGTCATTTACAGGATTTGCAACTCTATGAATGAAATGGGGCACTATTTAAATACATAGTAAGAGTCTTTATTCCAAGAATTGACATCCTAAATACAGAATTTGAAATTAAACATATAAGCATTGTAGAATAAAGTCAGGTCTGATGGTTGCACAGCATTTCCATCATCTGTATCATGTGCATTAATGTTTTCTTAAACCAAAGTGACATCAGTTTTCAGTAGCACAGCAAGTACAATGGTCATACTAGACCAATTATTTCATTGTAAACAATATAAGAATTTAGTGTCTCATATTCTCAAAAATGTGTGTCCTGCTGGTAGGATTTGAAGTCTTTTTTTCGGGTTGCTCAGCAGGCTGATTGGGGTGTTTGCTGGGCTACTTGGTATGTCTGGGAGTTTCACTGTTATTGCACTGTCCCATTAAGTTCATTTACAAAATTTAGGATATACTTTTTTTTTCCTTAAGGGTTACTTTTTTGTTTGCTTTTGCCATACAAGAAGCATTTCCTTGCAAATCATATTGCTTTTAGGAATGCTTGAGTTCTGGAGCTTGCCCTTCAGTTTACTTGGCAGACTGGATGCATTCTTTATTTCTTCTATGGACCGGGGTGACCTTCTGCGTGTGCCTTACTACGGACAAATCTCTTCTGTAACATCAAGAGGGAAGACAAAGTGAAATGTCAGTTTTGCCTGGATAAACTGTTTACCTGGTTTTGATAGAAACATGCCAAAGTGGTAACAGCGGGCAACAGTGAAATGAGCCAGCTTTAAGGGAACAGTGTTTTCACTGTTGTCTTTCTTCAAATTCCCAGTGTATTGTAGTCCAGTTTCTCACAGTATAAAAAAGGGTTTTCATCTTTACCTCCTACGGCTTCTCCACTGCTTTTCCCTTAAAAAAGAAACAGCTTTCTCTTTATATGAGCAGCTACATTCTGGTATGAGGGTTGGAATTTTTTCTGCCTCCATTTCTGAGTGATTATAGCATTATATTTTTTGGAGATATGTTCCTATTTTTAGGGAGGAAATTGGTACAATGGGTGTAAGGATAGCTTTTACAAGTTATTACATAGCATGATTTGTTCATTCTGTATGAGACTCAGAAGATGATAGTAAGCTCAAATAGTTAATATTTGTCCAGCAGATTCCTATGTTAAATCAAATTGGAAATGAGCATGTTAGTCTCTAATATTGAAATCCCTCCCTTATTTGTCAGTACTAATTTTAGGCAAGATGGCTTTTGCCAGAAGTGTGTTTAGAACTAGCAAGTTTAAATACACTTGCAAGTAGAGAGGACTCTCAAGGGTTTGTGCAAACTGCTGTTGTGTAATGCAGTATGTGTATCTTCCGTTTTCATAAAAGGGGATGCAATTTTCTAGTAATAATGCTTCTTCAATGAAAATTTATTTTAAAAGAAAAACATTTGGTTATGTCCAAAATGCCATTGCTAATTTTCTTCCTGATGCTTTCTTTATGAAAACTAGACTGTGATATCTTCATTTTATGCCATGAGTGTTTGTCTCCTTACACTGTTTCCAGTTATTGTAAAGGAGCATACGTAAACTATGCTTGGTTAGGAACTATTAAATGGAGATTTTTAGTCAAAATACTTAGAGTTTTAAATTATGGATAGAACTTCTCAACTGTAGAAATCAAGCTTGCTAAAGAAAGCCAACTCCTAAAGAAATTGAAATCTCCAGTCTACTCCTTAGAAAAGAAAGGGAAGGAGAAAGTGGGAGAATGGGGGAAGAGTGGGAAGCAACTAAACCATAAAATATTTCTGGAAAGATTAGCCACTGTCGCAGAACAGCTTAGTGAAGATGTGGGAGGGATGAGTTCCATGCTTAAGAAGTTACACCAGAGGCTCAGTTGCCTGAAACTTGGTGGTCAGCCCATAAAGGAGCTATTGGGCAGTGATGCAGCGAGCACTATGAACATCAGAGAGGTCTTTGATAGAGCCAGTGTTACCTGGGAGAGGACAATGCTCAGGACTGCCTGTTTGCTCTTGCCAAAGTTTGCATAAAGATAATCTGATACTCTTCTGATGTCAATCAGAACTGGTGGTGAACATGGCATGCGTCTACTTTTCAGTATAGCAAATGCATAACCTTGTCCCTTTATTGTATTTCGTTCTGTACTGGCAAGTATGTAGATAAATCATAGGAGAGAACAGTAATATCAGGTGTTTGGACAGAATAACACCAGCTGAGTTTCTCCAAATATATTCTGTATGTCCCTTCTTGCCAATAGGTTAGAGGTATATTGCTTCCTCTGTGGTACTTTGGCTAAGCTTAAGTATTTTGAGAAGCTGAAGTCATGTAACAGAAATTGAACACATTAATCATTGCAAGAGCAAATACAATTTTTTTCCCCTGTTACTCCTTAGACGTACAGTATGCATACTTGTACAAAGGGAAGAAAGAAATACTAGCAATATGGCTATCAGTGTGCTGTGATATCCCCGTCACCTGTATTTCTGTTAACCCTAGTTACTTCTGGAGCAAAAGGGGTAGTACTGGTGGTATGACAATGTGTATCCTTGGTGTGAGGTGTGCTTTCCACACACTGCAATGCTTCACTACCGCTATGTTATTTCCCAGTTACTTTTTTTTCCCCTTCCAGCTGAAAAATTACCTTTCCCTTGGTTTTTTTAAATGATAAGAAGGGCCAGGCAGCATGCCTGCCGCTGCTTAGAGGCTGGAATGTGGGAAGCACTGGCCTCTGCAAGCGTCTGCTTGGGGTGCTGTGGGATTTGGTGCCAGATCTGTCTGTACACGTTTGAGGCTAAAAAGCTTTGTGTCCACCCTTGCTTGTTCCAGGACGAGGAGGATATACGGTGGTAAAAGGAGAACTCCTGCACACAGTGTGGAAATTATGGCAGAGTTCACTGGTGTTTCTGCACAAGCATTAATTACTTCAGTGATTCTAACATCAGTGTTAATTTAAGTGTAACTGGTACAGCCTTGGTTATCATTGGCAGCTGGTATGACACACGAACACCCAGATGTATATTGCAAAACTTTGTCAGATACGTCTTAATAACATAATTTTTTTTCCCATCTGTTTAAAGTACTATTTTCACATTACAGCCTTTGTTAGGATTTGAAAGCTCTTAATATTCATATGTTGAATAATTTCTGAGAAAATCTGTTCAACACTTGAACCTTAACTGGAACATTTAGTACTTTCTCAAAATCTCTCTTTGCAAATCGTTTGTTCCTTTGGATGCAAAGGGCAGTAGAAAGGCTTATAAAAATCTTCTAGTAGCATTTTGTGCTCTTATGCTGAGAACATTATTTCCCCCCCACACACATAGTCTTTCTGTGCAGGAGGGAACTCTGACATCTGTTTAGCTGAACGCGTGTGTGCGGAACTGTGCACCAGCCAGGTCAGCTGGGGGTGCAGACCTTCGAACAGACACAGTGGCTGTGAGCAGAGTGGGGGGGCTGCAGCTACCAAAGGAGAGAAAAACAGAACTGCCCCACAGCAAGGAGGAACATGATTTAACAATTCAAAAGGCCTCATTTGGGGAAATACTGCTGTATTGTACATCCTCTCCTGCATAAATACAGACGCTGAATACTATTCATTCATTTTTTAAGTAGAACTATTTGGGAACTGTGAATGAGAAAATTTAAAAGTTTAAAGTGATTTTTGTTGTGCAGCTTTTTACCCTAGAAACTGACTTGTTTAAAAACTATTCAAGCATGCAAATATTTGTAATGAGGAGTGGAGTTCTATGTCCCTATCCCTTGGTGTTCTTAGCAGAACATTTTGCCTTGTGCTTTGTTTTTTCTCCTTAAAATCCTGAGTCCTGCTTTGCTGTAAAAGGTTTGAGCTGCTTGCTTTGGCATTAAAGCAATAGGTAGAAGAACTGTGTGAACACTTTAGACAGTGTTGTTCCTTACAGTGCAGGAAAGTATCTAAGGGATCTGTCATACCTGACATCACAGTGGGACAAAAGAGATGACTGAGTACGCCCAGGGTAGCTCACAGGATGCTTTTCATTCATTCAGGTGTTATGTTGAGATCTAACAGGAGCTGCCAAACACTGCTTCGCAGACATCTTGTGCCAATATCTTTTCTCTTGGGAACAAGTTTCTTCATAGTTTCAGTTGCATACAGCTAAATCCTTTAGCTTTTGGTCTTTTACTATCCTTCTTCCTGTAGGATTTGTATTTGTAGCTTTCTAAAGGATAAGCATCTTATTCCATGGCTATTGACATAGTCAACAATTCTGTTGTCAGTGATGTTTTGGAAATGATTGTCAGGGAAACAAAAGCTTGTAGATGTATTTATGCCATCTCTGTTCCCTGATATTCTGCTTTGTGAAGTGGGCTGGGCACAGATAAGTTATCTGAAGATGACCCCACATCCAGTTGCTGTGTAGATCCTTCTAGAAAGAAATTAATGTCACTGCTGGATTTTATTATATTGTCAAGTAGGCAAGTGATGGGAATCAGAATTCCTACAGAAATAGGCAGCTGCATCTAGTGCCAAAATATCCTCCTTTATTGCTGGGATTCTAAAAGTTATTTTAATAGATGTGGAAATACAAGGTTTCTTCAGCATAAGGCAAACTGCAGTTAACAGTGGCAGGGAAATTTACAGCCACTGTCTTCTTGAGACACTGAATGTATTTTAAAAACAATTTAAAATGCAATTGGGTTGCTATGTCTTAAAACTGCAAAATCTTCAGTAGGTAGCCTTTGTCCATTTTTTTAATGGTTTTGATTATGTGTGAATTAAGAATTTTTTTTGTCTTTTGCTACAATAAAGAGGATATTATTACAATTTAACATCAGGAGGTACCATAATCATTGCTATTACAACTTATTATTATTTAACTTCAGTAAGTATTATAAGACAGTTGTACTTTCCGAGATAAGTTTTGAAAGCTGGCATTCAAAAAATTTCTGTAAAAGTACAAGTATTTCAAGTAGAGAAACAAAATGCTAATAATTGTGTGTATAGCCCAATTAGGACTGCTGTTGAAGGAATGGAGGAGGAAACATATTGTCATGTCATTGCAGTGGGGTGTAGTTGAAGCTTCATTCCACAATGTTTTTTAGCTACTTTTACAAAAGAGTTATTTGGGGTTTGTAGAATAGCCTTTGGGCAAAAAAGATTTCAAATTCTCTTTTATACTGTATGTAACAACTGATTTTCTTTTGCATCTTGTACCTCTGTGAATATATTCAATTACTCCAGAAAAATCTTTTTATTGGAAAACTACTCCTCGGAGGAATTAAGATGAGAAACATAATGCATTTAGTAATAGGTACATACTCTCCCTTTCCCAAATGTGTATTATAAATACTTTTGGAGAATAATGACTAGAGCTATTTTGCTGTTTTTCTTTGATTGCTAATGATCTTCCTCCTCTGTCTCCCTTCTTAGGCCCCTCCGGGATTTGTACGGAAAGGTTCTCTGCCGCTCAGCGACACCACTTCCGTCAACTCTCTACGGAGGATGAAGCGCAAAGCACCCTCACCACCCTCTAGAGCACCAGAAGATCAAAGTGAAATCAGTAATGAGACTGGTAATCTTTTTATGCTGTTTAATTGGGAGGCCACAGAAAGTATGGCAATTTGACTGAACTTTAAAGAATACCACCTTATAAGAATTTCAAGTAAAAATACGAGTGCAAAACATCTTCAGATTGTAAGGAGCAGTAATACAACTTTATGAGACTGGCTCATTTAGTGTGAGGAAGTAGGCAGGTTTTAGGGCACGCAGATCAGAGAAAAACAGAAAATACCAAATTAATTATAGTTACGTTAACTGCAGCAATTGTGATTGTGTTAATCAGATGGACAGCTTGAGGTGGGAAGAAAAGATTAGCCTCTCTGGATCAGAGAAGGTTCAGTGGGAAATGGACTGAGAAGAAGAATTTTAGAGAAAGTTTTGTATTGTTCTTTTGCAATGTATTGTTCCTTTTCATGAACCTGTTGGAGTGAGTCTAGATGAGGGTCCTGAAGATGCTGTACGAGGGCAGGCTGATGGAGTTGGGGTTGTTTAACCTGGAGAAGAGAAGGGTCCAAGGAAACCTTATAGCAGCCTACCAATACTGAAAGAGGACGTACAGAAAAGATGGGGAGGCATCAGGGAGTGCCTCCCCATCAGGCACTTTATCAGGGAGTGTAGTGAGAGGACAAGGGGTAGCAGTTTTAAGCTGTAAGAGGGTAGATTTAGATTAGATATTAGGAAGACATTTTTTCCTGTGAGGGTGGTGAGGCACTGGCACAGGTTGCCCAGAGAAGCTGTGGATGCCCCATCCCTGGAGGTGTTCAAGGCCAGGCTGGATGAGGCTTTGAGCAACCTGGGCTAGTGGAGGGTGTCCCTGCCCATGGCAGGGGGATTGGAACAAGGTGATCTTTAAGGTCCCTTCCAACCCAACCCATTCTATGATTCTATCATTCTAATTCTTCTGTTTGATCAAAAATTCAAGTCTTTTTTGGTAAAAAATATCTAAGAGTTGAGGTTAAACTATCTGGGAAATGTGACAACGAGCACCGGTTCCTTAGGAGAAGGTGCATTTCTTGAAGAACTCACCAGTCTGTAAGATCACAATTTAACTTTTGTGGGTGCAGAAGTTGCAAGGTAATAAAAAAGCTTGTTACTTGACTTTTTGCAGTAACAGAGTCAACAGAATCAGCGCCTACCAAAATGGAAGAAAGAGCCACCGAAATGCAGTCTCAAACAGGTTGGTTCTTTTTTCCAAATGCATTGATAAAATCTACTTCATAGCAAGTTGTAGTAATTCATAGTAATAAATTACTATACTATAGATGTGCTAGAAGTATAGAACTAATTTTAATGCTTCAGATGAATTAACTTTTCCTTTGAAGTACAACTATAGCTTTCTAAAATAAAGGTGTTTTACCTTTACTGTCTACAGAAACCCATACAATATAGTTTGTATTGGTCTCTATGCTTTACCTTTAATAAACTAAATATTATCCGTTTTCCCTCCTCCCTCACAAGTTGTAGACAAGAACAAGCAAGAACTTCTGTGATTTTTGTATACCTCATAACAAGCCTTTCAAAACAGAAGCCCAGTCTTGTTTTTAGAACCCCACCTTGTGCTGGCCTTGGCCTGCATGACCTAGGGGTAGAAGCAAATCTCTGCCTGTCTTTTGGGTTGCATCTGAACAGCCTTTGAAAACATAAATTGTAAATATAAACTGTATGCATAGTCATTTATACATTAAATTAAATCATTCGTTGGGTGCTATGGGAAAAATGTGATATATAAACGCATAGCTGTTTAAAACTGTAGGGTTCAGGTACAAGATATGGCATCTAAGAGTCTTCTGAAGTTTGTAAAAGCTTTTAGGATAATCAGGGCAGTCTGGTAAAATCACTTTTCTTCAATGTATTTCACTAAGAATGAAATATCTAAACACTAAGCATGCGGCGTGCCACTGGTGTTATGTAAGGCTAAACACTCATTTCTGTGCTAGTTGACAGGAATTCTTGAGTAGATTTCCTGCTGTTTCATTTAGGATGCCAATCAAATTATTTGGAGTGGTAAAACACAAATGTACCACAACAAGGATTGAAAAAGCTGCCTGCCATCCAAGGTCCCTGGCAAAGGGGGGGGAAAGATCAGTAAGCAGTAAATTTGGGCTTGGTTTGTGTTTAAGGCAATTGATGTAAATTGCCAGCAAAGACGTTTAATAGAAATAATACAAAACTTAATAAATGGGAGGTATGAACCTCTACTGTGCAGTCTGAGGCTGAAGAGGTAGTGAAGCTGTAACCTTTCCTTCTCCTGGCTGTTGTAGCAGATGAAGGAGGGTAGTCACTTCTATCTGAGTGGCTCTTAATGATGCTTACTGGTACTTAATTTTCTGTGTTGAAGACTGTGTTTATCTACATCTGAGCAGAGTTTATCATGCTGTGATTTAAAATCAAGTCTTTTTGTTTTCTTGAGCTTGTTTCTGTCTTAAGATTGTAGATCCATTGCTAGAATTTCTGCGTTTCCCATCACTGTAATGTCCAAGTAGTGCATAGATAAACAGCCCTGAACTCCATAGAAATGGTTTGTTTGCTTTTCCATAGACTTAGGAACCTCTTCTTGAGGCATTTGAGTTTTGTAATTAAATATTTTAATTTAAGCTGTAATGGAAAGAAATAGAAAACATGTAATCATTTTCATTGGGCTTTGAACAGTCTGTGCTGGGCTCTGGGATTTACCTCTGCAGTTAGCAACAGTCTTTGTTCTCTAGTTCTGTTGCAGATGTCTTCATGCAATGTCCTTTGCTGAAGTCTTAATGCAACATGTTCTTTTTAAATGTAGAGACAAGTCACATAGCACAGCTTCATTGCTTTTTTTTTTTTCTTTTTTTTTTTTTTTCATGGGATACTGCTGCTCTCTGGTGGTATCTCTGGAACTGTCCCGAGGCCTATGTGTAAAGAGTCCTTTTAGCAAAGCCCATCATGCTGTGAGAAGCAATATTCACGTGCAGCAAAATCAACTGCAGTACATTTGTCCTAGTCCTAGTCTGAAAATTACGCACATTTGGGTATTGTTTTAAATGGATAAAATAGTTCAGTATCTCTTTAATTGCCAATTTGGACATAATTCTAACTTTACATAAACTCAGTAGTTCCTTCCATTTGGATTAATACTCCTCTGACTGGCAGGCTTCTGGAAGCACTGGTTTTGCTGAGCTGCAACTGGCATTCTCCAAGTAGTTCTGTTATGCATTGCTGCTTTACCAAATAAGCAAAAAAAGTTAAGCTGCAAATATAACATTCCCTTCTGCCCTACAATGAAACATGGCAAATGTTCAGTTTGGTGTCTTAACTAGTGCAGAGCTAATAGACACTTTACATTAAGGGGAACTATGCTGTATAATTTGGAATAGGAAACATTGCTGTTGTGAAATGACAGTTTCCCCATGGTATAAAAACTGACTGTACCTTGACAAAAGTAGAAGGCATACTTCTACTAGAATAAACATTGACAAAGTTAATTTGAACATTTAGGATGGTAAAAAGCAATATTTTTTTTCCCAGTTATGATTTTTGCTCTTCTTCCCAAAGTTTGATTAGTGCACAGTCTTTTTTCTAGGGAGGAGAGTGAAATGGTGTTTAAAGAACTAATTTAAAAATGACAGATTTTAAAATAATTTCTCATCAAACAAATCCCTTGATATAGTCTTCTTGGTTACAGTATCTTTTAAGAAATTTGTTAAGGACTATAGAGTCAACAGCAGAAACTCTGTCAGATTTGCATGATGCAGTCGGGCTTTCTGGCTTTGGTCCTTACAAGCCTACTGGCTCACAGAGTAGTGTCAGCCGATTTTCTGTTATGCAAAGAGTATTCTTGCTGACTCAAAGGAGATTTGCAGTTGGTTGGTCAGTCATCTTATCAGGTATGTCTTCACACTGTCATCCTGTAGGCTTTAACAGGGTTCTTTTTGGGCTAATTCAAACACAATGACTAATGTTCATAGAGAATACTTATACACAGACAAAAATGCAATTTATATTGTAGATGGACTTACATATAGAGTATATCAGCAATAAAGCAAGAGTATGTAGCCAGTATTGCCACAAATACTTCCTATTGATACGTTGCTTATAAAAACTCCAAACTGAGGATTTGGAAACAAGTTGTAAAATCTGAACTGTTCCCCTGGGGAGTTAACTGCGTGGTGTAAGTGAAGGATGGCTGTTATATGTCACTTACGTATCGAATGCACTCGGACTTTATTCTACTGCAGCCGTAGTGGCCCAGATCTGGAAAGAGATCCAGTAACAGACAAAAAACCACAAGTTGAAATTAACTCCAAGCAAGGCAGATATTGTACTGACAAATGAAGTAGAGCACTTTGGAAAAAGTGTGAGGGTTGTTTTTGTTTGGTATTATATATTTGTAGGTCAGGTTAGTCCACTCCAAAGCTTGGAAGTGTTGCTAGCACAGCAAAGGAGACTTTCAAGTAGCAGGAATGTCAGAAATGTCTCCGATCAATCCAAGCTAAAGTTCCGTCCCATCAGTATAGATCCACCTCAGTCTTTGCTATGCTTCTCTCCAGAGGAAAAGCGACAGGTGACAGCGGTGCCTGGGCACAAAGCTGTAGCAACTCCAGAATGCTTCCATTTGCCTCGTCAGAAGTCCTGGCTGTGCTTTGTTGTATAATTCAGGTTTCCACAGAGTATTTAGACTGAAGGTCTTAGTCTTTGTTCCTGTGGCTAGTGATGGCTCAGGCCCATGGCATAATGGTTCTTGTTGGTGATGGAGATGGTGTTCTTAAGAGCTGGGTATGGGCTGTGGAATAATCTCAGCAGGTCTGATGCTTGCCCACATTCTGTTATGCTTTGTTTGTGCCTTGTGACATATGTATTTATTTGTGCACACATAAAATCATAATGCTATCACTAAAATAATCTTGCAAAGTATAAGGCTGCTGGCATGACTTTTCCCTAGATGGAGATGAAAGGGATTGGTGGGGACGGGGGTGGGGAAGGAAGAGAAGGCTCTTACTAGTAGTAAGTTCTTAAGGACTCTCTAATACCAGTGTGGCATATTTGTATGTGCCTGGGCTTAAATCCCGTGGAAGGAACTCACCTGCACTGCTTCGCAGTCTTGCCCTTCTTTAAATCTGCGTTCAGCGCTATGGCACATTGATCTCATTGCTTAATGTGTAACTGCAGAGCATTATTACGAGAGTGCAATCCAAAATGCTAGAATTAAATAGTAAAACGTTTGGCTTTTGTAGTTGCTATGTAACTGTGAATGAGTAACTCTGGTATTGCTGAACTCTTAACTAATGACCATATCGGAAAAATCTGTTTCTGTTCTGTACTGAGACGTTCTCCAATGTATACAGTTCTCTTTTATGTGTCTTTAACAGTGTACTTCCCTCGAAGTACTGGAAGCATTGTAGGATACCAGTCTGTATAAAAAAAAAAGTCAATCTAAGTCTAAGTCTGCTACTTTCCAGTATTGCTTTCTTTAAGCCAGAATTTTGTTTTCATTGTTAGCCTTGGTTTACACTTGGATGTGTACTGATACAACTTAGAAAAGTCTGAATCCTACCTGCCCAAGTGCAAGGCTTGTACCTAATAGGTACAGAGAGGTGTACCCTGGTCAGGTCACGCAGGGTGCACTGTTTATATGGCTCAGTTGTTGCCAGGAGCTTTCCATGGCACCATATTGCACTATATAGCTGGAATTACTATTTTCTTTGTTTTACAGAATGCAAGTTGCAAAGCCTAGAGGTTAATTTGATGGTCTCCTTACTAATATTTGAAAAATGTGAATCATAATCTTGTTGTAGGAAGATTCCTGGCAGGGAAGTGAAACTAGAGATGGTTAGTACCACTGGAAATCAAAATAGGTGGATTATTAGCTTAACTTCAGGTACACTGAACTACGTGTGTCCTAATGCAGTAACTAACCTTTTAGTAGAACTATGCTCTAGCTGAAAACGTCATTATTTTATGGATTAACACTTTCCTATGTACTTTATTTTTGTGCACTTCTGCTGTAACACAGGGCACTGCACAAGACACTTCTATGATTTAATACACAGGATAATTAGGGGAAATTTCTGATTGTGGTGAGCAAACTTGTTCAAACCATGGTCAAAACTGAGATTTGGTTTGCTCTTTAGTTCTGTAACATTATACCTATATGTGATATAGGTATGTTAGAGATATAAAGGATATCCGATATAAATGAACTGTATTCTAAACCTTATTGGAAAGTAATCGAATGATTTTAAAAAGTGTGTAAGATACACTGTCTGCCTCCATGAAATTTCAGATGACGATGTTGTTAAATGTATTTTTATCTCTCCTAATTCAGTACTTGGGTTAAACAAGGAAAAAATTATACAGGAGTACAGATGCAGAAATGGACAGTAGCATGGTTATGAGCCTATTCTTACGTGTAAACAGAGAGAATTGGAAAGAACTAGAAAATACTGTGAACTTAAAATTCTGAATGAGTCTTCTTTTTTTTTGGCCTGAATTATGAAGAGAAGTCTCCTCAGTTTTCCTTCTTCAAACTACTTAGGCTGACTTCACAGTCCCTCTGTATCCTGCACTGAGATTTGTGGGTTGTTTACATGTTTTGTTTTGTTTGTTTTTTTCCTTCTTTCTGTGAGTGTAGGTGTAAGGAGCTCAGAATACAACCTGGAAGAAATTGATGAACGGGAAGAGATGAGTGTGCAACAGAGAGAGGACAGTGAAAGCACAAATACCCCTCTCAGGACAGGAGAGGCTACTGCCGCCTTCAGCTCTCCTGAGGTACCACTGGAAACTGAAAAAAAGGATCCTGCTTCCCCAGCTCCAGCTCCTGGCAGTGTTTCTGTAGACAACTTGCAAAGCTTCAAGGAGGAAAAACAAGAAAATATGAGCACAGATGGCAAGTAAGTACGTTTTGTGACAAAGAAAGGAGCATTGGGGAGGGAATGGGGGAGGCAAATAAAATGCAGAGTGCTGGTTCATTATGGAGCACAGAACAGAGAATTGTGAAAGGGGAATGAGCTTGATATGGTTAGCTTTCATTGCCGTACTCTTCTGTGCCCAGTAATTCATGAAGCTTTTCAATGAGAATGACAAAGAAGCGTTCTGCAGGCTATTCTGTTTAAGCCTCCTTTTCCTTGCTACTCAAACAGCAAGACCCCAGAACAGCTGAACCTGTCTCTGAAATACCCAGTGTATTGACCAGAGCAGCGTGCTAAAAAATGTGGAATGATTAGTTAACTGAGAATTTACAAATTCATTCTTATAGTTGGGGAGAAACAGGTAGATCAGCCATTTCTGTTCTTCTGGGCACAGTTACCTATTGCTCGCATAGTTGTTTTGGTTTTAAGTTTTCTTTTGTCTTTTCCTTCTGTTAGACTATTGTCTTGACCTGTCTCAATCCATCTGCTCTCAGGAAAACAGGTTAATTCTTCCTTTATAAAGAATAAACACATTAGTTTTCTTAACTGCTCTTTTTCCCTTCTGGTGATGCTGTACCTTTGCCCTTCAGCATGTTTGTTAAACTACCTGACTCAGCAGGTTTCCAAGTTGAGTTAGTGCCTGCTTGAAATAAATGTTGATTGTCCAGAGAAGTCACATTGTGTTAATGTAATTCACTCTTTCTCTGTTCCCTGGGGCAACTAAACTGTTCCCAATTTAAATTGAAAAAACTATTTCAGTTATTGTACTGAAGCCGAAATGTGTGAATGCTCTAGTAGCCAAGACCTTTCAAGGTAGCATGGAGAGCTTGGGCTTGTATTTCAAGGGTCTTTTTTGTCAGTCCAGGGCCAAGCAGGGCTTTGCAAAAATCTTTGGTCCTCTCTCCTTGCAAATATTATGCCAGTCGCTTGTGCAGGTCTGTTCTGTGGCGATCTACGAGGAGGAGGATCAGCCAAATGTTATTTATAAGTTGTCTTGAACTTGCAAATCGTCAGACCTGTGTTACTGGGCCAGCTTGGCCAATTCTCTTGGGAATGTTTCTTTTTCCCCCCCGCCAACTTGTAAAGCCTTTCATGGCCTATAGTCTTGCTGAGTATCATCTAGTATGCACGGCACTCTAACTTTAGAGTTTGGCAATCCTTTCTTTCCTAAAATATCATAGGGATTCCAGAATGAGGACTAGGGTTTCTCTGACATTATATTTCTGGAAACCTTTTGATAATTCAGATCTTTTACATAAGATCTAGTTACTTTGAAGAAGTGCTTTTTAATAACACCAGGGATTTGGGTAATATTCCAGTCAAACCCACTGATTTCTGTAATGTTATTTTGTGGTGTTCTGTGGCTCTTCAGTTTTTCTTTTTTAAAACAGTTCAGTTTGTTGTGGATACTTGTAGCTCGTGTTCAAGGGAATGGAGATAAGAGTACAGAGTGCAGGTCTCAGCTTTAACTTTCTTCCAACAATAATTTTGAGACTACATGCTCCGTTTAGTGGTTTATTGGACACTTGGAATATATTTTGGATTGTAAAGCAACATGAGGATGGTTGGTTATTGAGGAATTTATAATTTTAACTGATTCAAAGCAGTTATTTCCACTTAAGGCACTGATTTCAAACAACTAATACATTTGATGTGGCAAGTGAATTGGAATCTTCATAATGCCAGTATTCGTAACCACAGAAAATAAAAGTAGCTTAAACTGAAATGTAAGTTTGAAGTTCTAAAATTTTTTTTAATGAGAAATAATAAGTATTTTGGTCTTTTAAATTTACCTTTGTAAGTCAAGTACTTAATATTCCCTCCCCAAAAGATGAGGGCTTTTTCCAGCATTTGTGCAGTTCTCTTGTCCACGATGATCTGACGACAGAAATTGTATGCGTTTGCAAAATGCGTTGTATGCAAGTCACATGTTTGATGAGTATTTCTTTGTTGTTCTCAAGGTATTTCTTGAAAGGGACAGAAAATTTTTCATTACTGNATTGTATGCGTTTGCAAAATGCGTCGTATGCAAGTAACATATTTGATGACTATTTCTTGAAAGGGACAGAACATTTTTCATTACTATTTTGAAAAGTCTGTACTGCAGAGATCATATGCAGCCAGCGTCTCATGCAGCTTCCTGGGTATCATGTTGGGGACAAAATCAAGGGCATGTAGAGGGTGTCAGAACACTTCACACCAAGAACACTGTTATATGAATTACAACCATCACCTCTGTGGCTTCCCTGAGACCGAGTTGCTACTGGAAAGGGGTTTGTTCAGACTGCATAAGTAAACAAAGGGAGGGGAAGAAGGGAAAGGAAAACTGATCATCTGCTTACACAGAAGAGAGTGAAGCTGCATGTCACTTGGGTAAAATATCATAACAGCATTTCCTCTTTTTTAAAAAAAAAAAATCTGTTGATTACTCCAGTGTTTGGCAGAGTGATCCTATTTTGTCCATCTGTGTTTGGAGAATATTGCCAGTTCTCTTGCTGAGTTTCTTGTGTTTACTGAAATGAATGATACCAGCATATTTAATGTACTGTTGTGCTTTGCAGAGGACTACAGACTAAGATAAGCAGTGAGCAAACTGCATCTGAAAAAGACAGGAAGCTTAGAATTTTGGATCAAAATAAAAACGATGGTGAGTAGTTCCCACTCATTTTTAATACTTCAAAACAAGCTTGAAGGGAACTTTTCTGTTGCTTTTAAAAAGTGACAATACAGTCAACTCTTGAATTGCTGTCATCAGATTATTTTCTTTATACTTTCTCTAGCTCTGGTGTATCCTCTTTGAGAAGTGACAAGAATTGACTGCAGTTTTGGTTTTTGGGGGTTTTATTTTTAATATTTTTAATGACTTGCTATAGCAGTAGGTAAAGCTGCACTGCACTGTTGTAGGGCGGTATGGGTGGAGCACTGCTGGGGAGAGGGAAGCTGGACGCAGAGGTTATCCTGCCACGTGGGCACGCACCACACTGGGCAGGGAAAGGCCATCGGTTGTTCTTTGCTTACAAAATGAGCATGAGTTTTCTGCGTGAAAATGCAAATATTTTTAAACACAAATAGAACAAAGTGACATGCTGATTTGAAATGAAATTATGACATCCTGTACATCTAATGGATCATAAATTTTTCCATAGATTTAGTGACTCAATGGATTTATTTTACCCTTTTATGACACTGATTTTCAGATTTATGTATTTGGATTTCCATAGTCCTTTATATTCAGTACACCTCTTTTTATAAATTGTAACAACATACTGTGTGGGTCCTGTTTATATGTGACATAAGTGTTAACTGCCATTTTATAATGTACTTGAAAGGAGGAGAGACTTTTTTTTCCAAATTACCACCTCAAATGATTATTCCTAAAGAATTTATTTTTTCCCTATATTATATTTAAAACAGTTTGACCAAAATATTTCTTTTTTTATTGTTTTGGAGAGGACTACGTGAGTTTAGTCCAGGGATAGAAAATTGAATTATCAGACCTGCTAAACAGTTTGAAAAATAGAGTTGGAAATTGCTTTTATCCATATGTTTTCCAGTTGTTCTTTTGTACAAATACAGAAGGTGTAGTTGACAAATGACATTTGTAATGTTAAAACTAAAGAAAAGAAGCCATAAAAGTGTGGAACGAAATAAAAATTTCATCTAACTTAATACTGAATAGTGCTTGAGCTCTGGAGTCACTGATGCCTATATAATCAACTGAAATTCATTAGCACTTTCAAAATGATTCTAGAATAGATTTTTCTATGACGTGATGCATGGCACCAGTAGCTTGTAAATTAAGGAAGAATATCTGAGTTAGAATACTATTATTTGGCAATATCAGTCAAAGATAAGTATCTTTGATAAGTGTATCTTTAAATAGCCCCTAAAAGTAAGTGTTGTTAATTTTTTTTTATTAGTGAGGAGCCAGTCCTTGTAGTTAAATGCGTTGGATGTGGGGCTGCATGATGTAAGGACGAAGCTGAATCTTTTTGGCATTCGTATTAATTTTGGGATCTCTCTTTAACTTAAAGATCACAGTGATACAAAACTCCTTCCAACAACAGAAGGGAAAGAACTTCAGACAGCCGAAATTACACCAGTAGATTTTCGAGAAAATAACAAGCTTAAAGCTGACAGTCTATCAAACTGCCAGGCATGTGAGAATGACATCTCTGTAAGTCACAAGAATTATCCTCGACTGACTCCAGAAAAGCAAGATCAGAAAACAAATCAAACTGGCTTGGACACAGTAAAAACTCAGGATGTTGCAATCCAGACAGGTCCATCAGATGGCAATTTGGGAAGGATTATGCAGGAAGAAATTACTGTTCGTCAAGGTCGTGAGTCACGTGCGTTCAAAGGACTGGTCCTTCAACATCATACAGATACAAACAACCCCCTTCTTCAAGTGATGCATGGAATACAAGAGGATGAATATACTTCAACAGAACAACATCTTGAGAGACAAGAAGTTACCCATGAAAAAGTAATTCCCATAAAAGATCAGAGTCACATTTGTATAAATGGCAGTGATTTTGCTTCACCAGAAATAACTGCAAAAACTCCAGATGGCTCTCCTGTTAAAGGTTACCCTCTTTATAGACAGGACACCAAACCTAAGCCCAAGCCCGCTAATGAAATTACAAGAGATTACATACCAAAAATTGGAATGACTACTTATAAAATAGTGCCTCCAAAATTTTTAGAAATCATGAAGAGCTGGGACTCAGAAATTCCATCAGATTATAAGGATCAAGAGGTATCTACTTTGGAAAACTCTCTGAAGCATCAAGACTCCAAAGAATTCATAGTGCAAGCTGAAATTCCAAAAAGTGTGGGTCATTTACGGGTTGGTTCACAAACTGAACCTGTAGCAGCAAATGATGTGCTGCAGAGAGCAAACAGCTTTTCTGAATATGTTGAGAAGTCTGGAGCCAAAGTTACTACTGAGAGTAATCGGATGGAAACAGAGTCTTCCAAACAGCGTGTCCCACTGATGCTAAACTTGGATAGTACAAATGCTTCTTCTGAGACTCAGGACAAGTCAAATGCATTAAGTCCTACCACAAAGCCCAGTTCTTTTTATCTGCAGATGCAGCGAAGAGCTTCAGGTCATTATGTGACGTCTGCAATTGCCAGAAGTACTGTTTGTGCTTCTAATTCCATTCAAAATGAAACTAAAGATACAGAGATGGGGAAAAAAATCTCATCACCTGATCCAACTTCCTTATCTTTACATAAAACAAGCACCTTGTCTTCTCCAGCAGAGGAAGAAAAAGTTGATAATGGAAAAAACCCTGAATTCTCCACTTCTCCTGTTAAAAGCAATAAACCTTCAAGTTCTCCCTCCTGTCCACCAGCACCATTGAACCTAAGAACTCTTAGAACTTTTGCAGTTCCAAAGCCGTACTCCAGTTCGAGACCATCCCCTTTTGCTCTTGCCGTCTCATCCGCAGTCAAAAGGTCACAATCCTTCAATAAGACGCGTACAATCCCTAGCCAGGCACCGAGGGAGGAATCTCCTGTTGCACTCTCCTCTGCTGCTCCAGTAGCTGAGTTCTCCTCGGCTGCCTCCATGCCCCAAGTGAATAACCCTTCCTTACAGACCGTAACAGGAGGGTCACAAAACAGTCTAATGGATAAGGTAAACTTTATTTCTGATGTTGGTTGACTGTTGATCCACTAGTGTGACTAGTCTAGAGGCTAGTCTCCGAACGGCGCCCTGATCAGAAAGTGCCGTGTTCATACAGCGTTAACACCTTGTGGTATCTGCAGTAATATGGCATCATAATGAAATACAGGAAAACAGGGGATGTTAAAATGAAAACAGCCTCATTCAGATGACTGGAAATGATTATTTGTTGCTATAATTAGCATCCCCCACTTCAAAGAACAGTAAATTAAATGGAATCACTTATACTGTGTGTACCTATTTTTTATCTTCAGAGTGCTTATCATTTGTTCTTTATGATTCTGTGTGTTGGTTTCTTAAATTTAATTCTGATCAGTTTGGCTTCAAATGGTCATGCCACAAACATACTTGAACGTGGGTATCTTGCTGGCATAGTTATCTGAGGGAGAAACGATGTGCTATAGTGGAAATGTGACTGGTGTGTGAAATCTTCAATGAAGCAAACCCTAGAATAGTGGCAGTTCGATATGCAACCTTCTACCAGATTGACTTAGTTTTCCATCTTTGACTAATTCAGATTAAAGGGTTTTGTCTTGATTTTCCTCCCACTTCCTCCCTTTATAGAAAGGCAGCAACGTGAATAGTGAGCAGAAGAGTCAGGCGCAGTCAGGTGCTGCCACTGACCACCCACCCCCTGTCACCAAGAGACAAACTGCAGTGACGTTCCCGCGCTCTGACCCCGAACAGATCCACCAGAGCTTGCTGGCTGCAATCCGCTCTGGAGAAGCTGCCGCCAAATTGAAAAGGGTGAGTTTTCATCATTGCATCCATAACAATGAACTCATGGTACTTCCTTCAAAATTTCCATCTTAATGCCTGCCGCTGAAAGCAGTTAGCCTGGGCACAGAGTGCTGCCGGGAGCTCTCTTAACAATGGGAAGGGAGGTGGAGAAGAGAGTTCAGTTTTACTGAATACACTGGTGAATGCACGCACAAAGCTTCATACATCTGTATTTTCAAACAGTATAAATCCAATCAGAAATCTTCATGAAATGAATTAGAAATCTCTTAAGCTATCAGTTAAGTATTTCTTTCATAAATCAGGAACATATTCAATCATTTGTGTTCACGTGGTTTCAATGGTATGGTTTTAGACACGTGCTAAGCAGCTTCACCCTAGACCTGAAGTAGCTACAATCTTTTCCAGGCAAGTAATGCACAGAAGGTCTGTAGTTTGTATTTTCCTATTTATTAGACTCTACCAGGTCGTTAATTCTTCTTAAATGTACTTCAAGCCTCCTGCTGCTGTTTGGTATCATTAGTAAGATATTTCTTAATGTTTTTTCAACAATCTTTGTAAGACCATCTTCTCTCACTCCTTCAAGTTAAAACTGTGGCTTAATTTTTCTGCTGTCTCTCCTAAAATTCACCTATACTTCTCATTGGGTAAAACATTGCACACTTAAAAAATCTGTATTGTTTTACATTTGTAACCAGACAATTTAATGATAGTCTCACACAAGGCTTTCTTGACCCAGCATTAGTATTTTGCATTCTGTATGGAGGAATAATTTCTCATTGCAGAAGGTTAAAGAAATTCAGTAGGTTTTGTTTCTCTTCCCTTTCCCCCTAGAAACTTGAAAGAAAAAAAATGATGTGGGTTTTTTTGATTTTTATGGAAGTATTTGGTTTCCTAGGGTCAAAATCTCTGAGTCAATGGTCAGATACTAGAACAATCCATTTCATACATCAGGTTTAGTTTCAGTGTAGCACTGCAACAGCCTTTCTGAAACTTGTAGACCCCCCATCATTTCTACTCTGAATAGGAAGATGCAGTTTCCCAGAAAGGTTGCACGCATGCTCAAGTAGGTTTTTACCTCTAGTCAGTAGAAGTGGTATATAATACACTGTAGTATTACTTCTAACTGCGTCATTAACCACAGCCACTTTAAAAACAGGATAAGATTAAGCAAATGCTGTATTGTTCAGAGTCACTTAGAGGTCAAATCTATCTATTCTACCAGAAATATTGTTTGGATTTTGTTTGTTTTTATTAAGGGTTTTCTTTTCTTCCTCCAATGCATAATTACATTCTGATTAATACTGAACTTTATTCATTTTGCACAGTGTTAACTTTGTTTTATGATTCTGTGGGAAAGATGTTTAGGCATGGCTGCTGGCACAGCAGCTTATAACTTTTAAAACAAAGTTCATAATGTGCTTTTCAAAATGCAAGAAGTCTATTTCTACTAGAAATAAAACAAAGAAAAACTTCATTATGTAGTTATTTATTCTTGTTTGATAGAAATGTTCTTAGGGTAGGTTTGACCTATGTAGTCTTTATTAGTCTAGGTACAAGAATGGCATGGAGAAGAGAGAGATGAAGACTGAAATCCTTTTCCCTTCTCTCTCTGTCCTGTGGATAGGAGATATTCTGTCCTTATTATTGAGGCTGTGGGTGAGGACAGATCTATACTTTTTAAGGAGAAATAATAATGAAGATGCTGTAGTCATAAAGAAGAACATTTTGCAACACAGAAACCTGAGACATAAATAAAACCAGAAACTCACACACACAAAATACAATGAAGAACCAGCTGAAATTTTTCCAAACATGAAATTGTAACTGCTGTTCTTTTCACTCTTACCCAGAGCACGTTTGATACGGTACAGGGATGTCTGACAGCAGAAAGAGGTTTCTTGGCCTATGGCAAATTTAATAAAAACATGGTCTCATTTTATATTTAATGTGGAGAACTGGCTACAGTAGGACAGAGGAATGAAGCATTTTGTATCGGTAACTTATTAGCACCTAGAAGTGATTTCCAGTATTGACAGAACTTTGTAAATGCATTCACCTCGTAGCTTGTGCCGCACTCAGAGGAATAATAACCTGATCCATTGGAATTATGAAAGAGGTCTGTCAGGTGCTTGCTTTTCTTTTTTACCTCTTACTATACTCTCTCTTCTTTTAGCTCTGAGAGGGAATAATTGAAAAAATAAAATGCTGGCAGCACTAGCCAAATTCTTTATTTTTCCCGTTTTACTGAATATGTCGTGAGTATGCAACGCCAAGTGTTGGCCTTTTGTGTTGCTGGTCTTTTCTGTTCAATAGGGCCCTCAGTAATTACTAACCTAAAATGGGTCAAGTGAGGTTTCTTTTTAACCATTTTTCTCTTCAGAATGTTTTCATTGTGTTTAGTAAACTGTGCTGTGGTATGTGGTTCGCATGGCTGTGGAGCATCCAGAGCTCCTGTGAACTCCAGTTGGAGTTGCTGGTTTATGTAGCTCCCCTGAAAATCAGATCTTTACTATCTGTCCTAAAAGTTATAGTTTGCTCCTGATAAAAGAAACTTTATTATGGTATAAGGCAGTGATAGAATACTTTGTTAGAAAGCAACTCTAGTCAATATTTAATAAAAAGTGTTTGGTTTAGGGAGGTTTTTGCAAGTATTACTTTGCAACCAGGTCTGGAGAAGGACTACAACTTAGGTGCGTTTTGATTAGTTTTACACAAAGTTTTTAGATAGGATAAAATATGACTTTAAGTAATTTCTTCAATTTTATCTTCTGCAGCATGTGTGCTTTGTTCAGAAATTACATAGGAGGTCTTCCATTGCAATGAGAGAAATGCTAACTGAAGTAACAGTACTTCTGTTTTCTTGAAGTAATACTGTGTAACATATTATAGAGAGAAGAATCTGAAATTAGGTTAATATTTCTTTTATCTTTTTTCTTTTTTTCCCCTGCCTGCAGGTTGGTCCTCCATCAAACACCCTATCTGTCAATGGAAGAACCAGGCTTACTCACTTGTATTCCACAGAAGAAAAAGCTAATAATTAGATATTGTACCAAATATTTTGCACTTTACTACTGCTTTATAGGCCAACAATACTAACTACAAATTTTTGAAACTGTAAATGCAAGTATATGTTAATATATTTTTGTCAGTTATAGGAATTTCAAGTTGGGTCCTTTGATGCCTTGGAAAGATTATTAGAATATGTAAATTATGGTAATATTTTGCCTTTTTCTCTATAAAGCTGACTATGCTGCTAAAAAGGTTTAAGAGAAAGTGCAGATGAGCTTTGCTTATGTTACAACGAGAATCAAAAGTTCTTGATTTTAGCTGTCAAGACTGAACAATGTGTAGCACTACGCTGAAATCACAGATTTAAAGCAACCTAAGAAATTTAGATCATCAGTTTTGAATTGTGTATTACTTTAACAGATTGTATGAACTTAAATCTACCACATGCTGCCTCCATATTACTTTGTAAAATTAAATTTGTAATTAGTAGAAAGTCTTAATTATATGCAATACTTTGTTTCTCTTTAAAAAATGGATGGTTTTGTTCCTTCAGCTGAGAGTAGTTGGGATAAGTATTTTGATTTTTTTTTTTTTTTAATCTCCTTTATTTTTTTCCTGGTAGCACACACACAAAAAATCAGGACATAAATTATTGCAAATTTTTGTACTACTTAAAAACTTTCTTAACAGTAGCACTACATGATGTTTCTCATCTACTCTTTGACTACCTGTATATAGTATTTACCTAGCACTCAGATAAACAACACTTTTTGTGAACTAGATATATTTTAAAGTAGTCATCAGCATCTAGTCACTTACTGAAAAAATGCAAATTCCAGTTTTCATAATGAAATAGAAGAATGTTTTTTTCACTGGAAGCATGACTAAAGAATGAACTGCTTTGGATTTACTAATGTAAAATACTTTAATCTTAAAACAGCACAGTAAAACACTTACAAAGCATTCTTGTGTTCAAGAGCATCTATTTATAGATTAAGCATTATATACCAAAATGGGAATATATATATTAAAAGAAAATGCTTCATGTTATATTTTATCTATTTTGCATTTCTTGTCAAGATTTTGGGGAGGGGGTGGAAATATGATCAGAGTCATGATGAAATAGCTAGATTATGGATGCATGCAGCAAGTGCTGGTGTATTTCCCATATTAAAATATTTTCTTGCTGGACTTGATTTAAATAAAAATAACTGTATTTAGTTTATATTCTTTAACAATGTATTTATTTTGTACTTTAGAGACATTCTGTAACTCAGTTTCAGAAATCAATCTATACTTGCATTTTAAAGCGTTATTTATGGATTGCTGCCATAATTTGTGCAATAATCTCAAAGTCGTCTCATTTTCTCATAGAAAAGGCTAGTACAGAGTCAATTATTGATTACAAATGGCAGTGTTAATGCTGAAACCCTTCAAGGAACATTTTAGTAAATAAAAATTCATAAAGAGAGCTGATGAACATTAGTTCACTGCTGTTCTCTCATGTTTTCTCTCCTATATCTTAGTCCTCTGTCAATGTGTATTGATAATTAACTGAAATATCTACACACAATAGTACTGTGAAACTCTTCAATGAGATTTTCTGTTACTAGCTGGCAATTTTGTTTAGCAAAACTTTCTCTTTCCCCCTTCTGACATATATATGTAAGACATTTTAAAATCTTGCAATTGTATATCTAGAGACTCATTTTTTTTCTTCTAGTTTTGTATTAAATTCTACCAGAAAAACTCTTGTTGATGAACTTGACATGTTTATTCATTGCTCAAACAAGAAAACATTTCTGCTCAAGTAACAAGTAAATGTTTCTAGCAGCTGCAAGCCCAGGTTAGACAGCAGTAAATTTTTGATGTGGATGCCTTACATGAGGGAAAAGAGACTGGTTTTTGGCCCAAGAATACTTAACAGTTTGAGCAACCTCTCCTACAGATGTCTTCCAGCAGAAGGCAACTAGTTATGCCATAACACTTACAATCCACTTGCTGCTTGTGAACGGCAGTCAAAATGTTTAGAGAAGGAAAGTCAGGATATTGCAGTAAACGAATGTCAGTGTAATCGTGCAGACAAAATAGCAGACCCCAAAAAAGGTGTGCTATGAATTACTGTCATGAGCTCTTTGAAGAGGCAGAAGGTATCCGTGTAGCACAGTGGGATCTTGGTCTGTCTCAAACTCCAGGAATTTATAAGCAAAGGAGGGCTAGAAAAAAAGGAGAGAGAAAAAATGAAATTTTCACAAGTGACAGAACTGTTGCCCGAATGGGAATGATAAAGAACAGGCTTGCATATGTCATAGTGAACATCTGGAGGAGTAAAGGAGCTGAAGCATACAATCAGCTCAGGGCAGAAGGAGAATTAAGTTCACCGTGCCTGCAGTTGCAACAGCTGTTAAAGAATAAATTGGGCCAACAGTGGCTATTTGCAAGTACTAGAGTACTTAGTGTACTAGTGCTGGTGTACATTAACTATTAGTGTACTTAGTAATGGTTAATATATTTCTATTTGAAAAAATTAATTAATAAACTATTGTTGGACTCAGAATTTCATAATTTCCCCCCAGCTCTATGTGTGTCTGTCTGTTTGTTTGCTCTCTTTTTTTTTTTTTTTTTTTTTTTTTTTTTTTTTCTTTTTTTGTTTTTTTTTTTTTTTTTTTTTTTTTTTTTTTTCTTTCCCCTATGGGATCCTGAGCGAGAACTAAGATGTGATGGCTACAGTCACACTTATTCTGAAGTGGTAAAGCAAGAACAAATGAATTTATTTCACAGTTGCTTAAGGCTTTATATAACTCTGATTTATCAAAAATACCGTGAAAATCATCTTTAAAATAGTTAAGCTGATTGCAATTTTCTAAATGAAACACTTGAACTAAACAGGGAGATGGGAGGAGGAACAGGGAGGGAGCTGCTCTTGGTCACCTTGGTTAAACAGCATGATTGATCGCATCAGCAAATGCTATTCCATTTCTTCAAATGCTAAAAGCTAGTTAAACACTTGGGTTCTGCAAAGTGAAGTGTATTTGCCACATAAATGTGGATCACATCAGGGGACACCTGCAGCTACAAAGTACATGTACCAAGCAAGTCAGTCCCTATGGTGTGTATGCCAAGCTGCCGTTTTAAACTCCAGCACCTAAGTGATACAAAGACGTGAAGCAAAGGCTGAAGAAGTGGATTGCACATTACTTCCTTTTAAAATTGTAGAGGACTGGGAGAAAAATGGGCACCCAGGCAGCCACACAGTTAGGTGCCTCACTTTCTAGGATTAGCATCCTGTTAACCCTTACTAAAACCTGCAGTACCGCTAGGGTTAATTCTGGAATGGTCAGAAGGTCTGTTGGGAGACAGCCAAGAGGCAGTGGAGCTGCTGGTGGCCCCAGCTCTTGGAGATGGCTCGTGTTACCCGTGTCCAGAGTGCTGAGGACAGAAAGCTCTCAGTTTGCCTGAGTGTCTCTTTACCAACACGGCTGAGGGGTGGGAAGAGGGAAGCATTACGGTTTGTGTAGCTGCTGGTAACTGTGTGGCAACTCTGTGTCCCCTACTAGGGCTCTACTCTGAGCTGTGTAAGAGACCTCTACCAGAAGCTAGCATGAGACACAGGCACGAGCTGTCTGCACAGAGTTTTTTTTTTTTTTTCCCATCAGGACGAGGGACTCTCAGAGAGAGAGGTTGGCTTGGGGCAAGTGGCTTCAGAGCTCAACCTGGAAATGGTGGGTTTATTTTTTTTTTAATTCAAACTGTCTGCTATTAATGCATTTTTTTTAATTATAATTTTAAAAATAATTAAAAAATATTCTAGGCTGTCAGGTGTGCTTGTAAATTAAGTAGATGTAAAAGGTATATTGTTTGGTTCCCACTAAAGATGAAAGGCTGTAAAGAGAGGTAAGGAAGGGTCTGCTAGACCATATTGTCGGGAAAAGGAAGCACATGAGCCTTTTCTTGGGTAACTATTATATCACTTTAAAAATGTAGTTTGGTGGCAAAATTAAATGTACGTTGCCTGATCATCAGTGGGGAAAACAAGATAGCAGAAATCAAGCTGCAACCCAGCAGGAATGGCTGTCTCAGAAAGTGAAAAAGCAGCAGTTAATAGCAGCAGATATTTTAGATTGAATTCTGACTCTTTAGATTCAGAATCTAAAGGTGAAAGGCAATTTGGGCATGAGAGAGAATAAAACAAGAGTTATAAGATTATGTCAAGAAAGATTAAAGGAATGATGTTGGTTTAGTGTAAAAAAAAAATAAATGGAAGACGGATTAAGATGACATAACCATGTTTCAATACAAAAAAGTTTCTACACCAAGGCAAGTGGTTAATCATTGTATCTTCAAGCTATAGTCTGTTCCAGCTTTGGAGCATAATGGAAGAATGCCAGTACTGGGTCAAACTGAAGGTTCATCTAGCCTGTGTTAGCTGGCTTTTGACAATGATCAATAATTCATGCCTAGGGAAAAACATAAGATTATAAAACACATAAAGTAATACCCCAGGCATGATCAACTTTCAACAATTTGAGAGAATGCCTACATGAAGATGATTTCTATGTATTTAATAGTCTTAAATATTCTTGCTCAAGAATTCAGCTACACATTCTTTCAACGCCTGTAAACTTTGAGCAGGGACAGACAGTACTGTGTGACAAGGAGTTCTTTCACTTAATGACTGTCTGAAGAACCATCTTTTTTTTTGTTTGTTTGTTGTCAACTTCCACTTGCTAGCTTAATTTTATCCTCTCCAGCTCTTTTTCTGAAAGAGACATTAACTCGCCAATCCCCATTCATGCTCTCTATGCCACTCGTCTTTACATAATGTAAGGGGCTGTACCATAAGCATTTGAAACTTGTACACTTTTGCCATTTTTCTGATAGATGTCATCAAGGTTTGTCAAAGATGTAGGTCTGAGCATGCCTTATGATTCACTTCTCTCAATGTCTTGGGAAGAGGATATTTTCTTTTGGCCACATTTATTTTTCAACTCTGTCTTCTTTTGCAGCTATTTGCTAGAGTCACCTGCAGGACAGACTTATCTTCCATAAAAGATCCAAGAGTTTGAGGGAAGTTTGTATCACACTTCTGAAGTACTAAATATCCAGCTGAATAAAACCTTGCCAAGTCCTATTTATTCACAGATGATCTTTTCAGTTCTCTGTCCAGTGAACAAAAGAGTTAAAAAACTTGAGGATATGATACATAGGTTGCTCAGTTTCCTGTGATAGCTCTTCATTACTTTCAACTTAAAATAATGAGGTTCCTTTGGCAGCTAAAATGCGCCATCCTTACATGTGAAATTTCAATCCGTTTTTCTGATAGGATTTTCTGTTGAAATCCGCTACTAACATACTATGGTTAGAATAGCTCACCTCATCTTTCTAATTCATCCATTTGCAATTTTCCTGGGAAGTTATCATGGCATAAATACGTAAGATTTCCACCAGTGAGATGAGAAATGAAGAGGCTTAACAACCACAAAAACCCTTGCCAAACAAATATTCATGCTACCTCCTAAACTCTAATTTTTTTTTGTGTGAAGTCTGTTCACACAACCTGTAAGACTGCTTGACAGTATGTAAGTACCTCATGGCTTTTTCCCGTCTAGATAAAGATTTGGTCTTCAGTATTAACATGTGAAGTAATCTCTCAGGATTACATTGTCTATCCAAAAGCTGTTGCTCCCAAAGGAAGGGCAAGTCAGAACCCACTGTGGTCACACAGGGACCCTGTTGGGCAGGGCTCCCTCCCACTGTCTCAAGCGAGGGAGCAGAGCAGGGCTGGAGACAGCAGCAGAGTCAGCCGAGAGTCCGCATTACCAGACACATCCGTAGTGAGGAGGAAAAGTCTGTGGCTTTGGGTGCAGAGCAGCAGGTCCATGGCCAAACACAGGCATGGATCCATCACGAACTGTAGCTCAAGTTGGGACAAAGCACTGGAGCCTCGGACCAAGAGCAGCTCCCCAGTAAGAGGACAGCCCGACAGCCAGAGGCAAGGGCCTGTCCTTGAGCTCAGGGAGCCCAACCCACAAGACAAGGGAGGATGTGCTTAGGGCCTCGATACCTGGCTCTGATGGAAAGCAGTGGAAAAGATACAGCCGTGGAATACCTGAGATATGCTAGAGTTCACCCCTGGAATGATATTTTGCTAGCAGATACACACCAAACTCTAAAGGAAAAGCAAGGAGCTGTGGGCAAGTTACTAACACTGTGGCAGTTTTCTCATCCCCCTTCAATCCCCATCCACCAGACTGAATGCAGTACACAGTCTGGCCATAATTCGTACTCCCTTCTCCCCTTTTTTAAAATCATATTTTCACTATAGTCAATCATGATTCTGAAGGTTACTGTAAAGCATCAGTCAAATAAAGACCACGTACTTTAATGAGGAACACTTTCACCTACAAATACAGGTGGCTGTCCAGAAATCTAGAACAGAGAGAATGTGTTGCTTTTAGTTCAAATATTCTTTCTAGTCTGGCTTGCAATCAGACAGTGTTTTCTGTTTCTGCTGATTCATTATTAACTTACTTTTTATTGCAATGTTGAAGTGAAACATCTCTCTTTAACTCTCCCTAAATGAACTACCTTTGTTGCAGTATTTTTAGATGGGTCTTTTGATGCCTCTTTAATGGTACATTAAAACTTAATAAATGCTGAGTAACAGCAGAATCCCTGTGGAAGCACATATGGTCTCTACATTAATACTGAATGAATGCATAATGATCAGTAAAATTTCTCTGATTTCCACATGAATCAACAATGATGAGCCACTTAGTGTTACACTCAATTACATAATGTTTAATTTACGTAGCATTGTTTGGACATTATGTTTAAAATGTCTTTAGTAAATCATTGAGACTCTAATTGAGCTTCCATTTCAGTGACAAATTGCACTGTAAACATTAAATTCAGTTTTTTACACAACAATTAATTTATGTTGAAGCCTGCTTGCAAAGGGTCAACAATTTGATATATTTTCCTTATTACTCCCTGAAAAATGGAATCTTAGTATGAAAACAAATTGCAATACCTGTTAAATGATTTCTATTACCTTAGTTATGCAGCTGCTGGACCCTGGAAAAGCATTAATTCCCTGAACACTGGAAACAATGGCAATACCTCAACTGCTCTATGTGACTACTGCCAAGCAGTTCAGAAGACATTTTCAGGTCCGAGTACCTTGTCCACATCTGTGCAGCAGATTCAGAAGAGTTCTCCCCAATGCCTGCCTCACTGTAATTTGACAGGCCCTCCTAGCACACCCGTCACTCACCCGCAGTGCGTGCACAGCACAGCAAAGTGGACCAAGAGCTTTGCAAGTGTGACCATGCCACCAGTCTGCCAGCGGTAGCCAAAGAGGTGGCAAGGGAACCTACACCAAACGCAGACACTGTCTTTCAGCTATTCTCCCATCCCATGCGGGACAAGGAAGCAAACACTTACGGTGTTGACTACCCGACAGCCTGTGCAGAGGAATATAATCTTGCCTCACTTCCAAAACATTACAGAAGTGTGAGGACTCACTACCTCACTTCATCTCTCCTGTCCTACCTTGTAACACACTGAACATGGGCAGTTGCTTGCGTAGGCCCTACTCTGAAGACTCTAAAAGGCTGCCAGTGGCAAGAGGACTGTCTGTAATTGAAGCCCTCCACGGAGGTCTTCCACAGGAACTGCTGCAGCAATGGAATTTGGAGTGAAACAGGGCAAAGACTTACCAGAGGATGGTATGCAAGACTCCATCTTTCCAGACTGACTCCACACAAAGACTAGGGACGTGCATATATCTGATCACAGTAAAAACTAATGTAAGTAAATACCCTTTGTAAGGGAAAACTGGAAATAAAGTATGTGTACTTCAAACCTCCCTAGGAACAGTAAACTTCTGCTTGGCTTTTGCTTTTTCCTGTCAGGTACTTCTAGCAGATGAGCTCCTGCCATACCATTTCAGTGGGTGCCTGCTTGCACTGGCTTTGGAGCTGTTCAAAGGCAGGTCTGTAAAGATTCATTCATAGGAAAAGGCTGGGGTTGCCTATTTTCCTCAATCAGATCAGTTACCTAAAGAGTTATCTGAACTTGTCTGGCTTTTGGCAGAGAAGATACCTTCTCCCACTACTCCAGAAGGGATCTTGCTCTCTCTTTTCTCTCAAGTTGCTCCTTCTCACTGCTAGTTCACGCCAGCAAGGTCTTATCAAGTGTCTCTTTGTCTTCAACGTTCTTCCTCAAAAGCTGTTCAAAATACAGTAAGCTTGAGAGATATTGGCTTCAGGGAGTTTTTAGATCTGAGAGGCTGTCTAGTCTAGCTGTCTAAACAAGAAGGACTGGGGAGAAAGAGAACCGATTTGGAGACAAATTCCTATCAGCTATTTACAAACAAATCCATCAATATATTTTTAGCTTCCATGAATTTTGCACGTTAACTTCTAGCACTAGGCACTGCATCCAGTTGCTTTAGTTTACAGAGGATTTACCATCTGTGAGTATACAAAGCTATCATTTTAATTTGCTGTTCTTTTTGATCTACTATGAGATTATCTGATAACTGGCAAGGCACCTAACAAACAGCTGACCAACAACTTTGTTAGAAGATCTATAGACAAAGAACTTAATAGTGATAATGATCATCATGATAGTTGCTCTCATTTCTCTGGATTGCTGAAAAATGCAAATTCAGACCTTTAATAATTGCAGCTCAGGCTTTCATTTCTGACAGCATAGTGAGAGACAAAAAAAAATCTTTCCATTCTAAAAAGCTGTAAAAGAGGTTATCAGCTTTTTTTTTTAAAATTATAATTCACTTCATTCTTATTGAAATTTAATAAATGAAGTATAAGAGAGAAAAGATACTTGTGGAGAATGTTTTCATTTTGCTTTAAAAAGTCTTTTTTTGGTTTCTCTTGATCATTTTAATGATTCTGTTCTCATGATTCAGGAATTCTATGTTGTGCTGATTTAATTCAGTTTTAATTTGAATTGAATTAAATATTGGTTAGTTTGCTAGCTATGATGATAAAATGCATGTACTGCTTAAACAGTGTTTGAAACATGTACAATAATCTGAAATACACTTCAGTGTATGCCTAATATATTTTAGTGATATAATTATTTCTAATTTGTTATGTAGCTATATATTTTTAGAGCCTGCCGTGTAAGAATATTTTTTTAAAATTAGATGTAATGAGGTTATAATACCACTCTAGCCTTTAGAATAATGCCAGTACAAGAACATAATCGAATGTATGCCTTGAGCTACATGATGACTGTATAACCAGCTTCACGGCAAATGAGATTTCCTTGACTAGTGTTGTGGTTACAGTGGTATAACTCATGTTTCATAACTTAGAAGAAATAATGAAGACTTTGTAACCAGAAATGTGTCGATTTGAATAAATTTATTATGAAATGCTTTGGTTCTAAAAGCTCCCAATATGTTACAATAGAAGCCTACGTTCTTGCTCGAGAGCCAGCCAAGCTATCTGTAGAAAAGGTTTTTAACATCTTAACAAATCACTTAATGGTAGATTTTCCCTTCAAATAAACAAAAAAAGATAAATGTTCTGAACGGACTGTCCTAATAGAAGAGATTGGAATATACCTTTCTTTTAAAGACAATTTGAAAGTAGGATGTTTGGAAGCCTTGGATTTAGAATGTGGCCTCTTACTCCCCATGGAAACTCAAACCATTGTGAAAACTGGATATTCATTTTTGCCTGAATTCAAGTTGCAATGAAGCAAAACTTAGCCCATGCAACAATTAACTCTCTTCATCCACTGCTGAACGGCAATTACATTTGGACTGATTTGGACTGCGATATTGCTACAGTGCAAAGTAACTTCTCCACATAAAACCGTGCAGGCTAGTGGAAAGTAAATTGCAATTTAGTTAAGGCACCATCTAACACTTGCACAAAGTACAATTTATCATGTATCACCGCCAGCGACACATTCTGGCTTTAATATGATTTTTTGGTCAGAGGTGTGTTACTGGCTCTGAGGCTGTGGCTTGACAACAGGCTAAAATGGGCTGGAGGCCTTGAAGAGTTGCCACAGGAGGGAGAATCCTCAAACTCACTTTGTTAGTTCAAAATTCCTACAAGATTTTCAGTGGGTTGAATTTTTACCAGTAGGCCTTTTGCCAGATCAGATATTGTCTGTCCTCCCACAGTCTGCATAAAGTCAACACAGACACATAAAGCTGCTACAGATTCTTTATCACGTGCTGTGGTGGATTTGACAGAGATGCGACTGTGTGCTTCTTCCTTCTGCGGTACTGGGATGTCATCTTGAGTGATCCAGTAGCACAGAAATGCAGTCATGAGAAAGAATACCAACTTTTGGGTCTAGTGTGAATTTATAAAAACCTGGACTTCAAGAAAAGGGAGTGTATTAGTCCAGGAGTTCTTCCTGGATGATAAGATGAAAATTCAAGTGGGTTAGAAGTCTGAAAACTGCATTGCTATTGTTTCATAAAATAAGTTCAAAGAATTTAAAAAAAAGTGTGTATTGCTTTCTCATATTTGAATTCTCAGACAAGTACAATGGATTGAGCTAAATTTATGGAATTAACAGAGAACACTGAAGGCTAAATTTAAAAGGATTGAGTGGCTATAACTATTTTCCTAATTGTAGATGTAATTGTCATTTGTACTCCTTGCTTCCCAAATGCTTCAGACACATCAGATGTTAATTTCTTTGAAATCAAGTGCAAATTATTTATGAACTTGCTCAGTAGCCAGCATTTTTCTCATTTCCCATCCCACCCTAAGGGAAAATTTTCTAAGACTTTTTTGGTTTTTAAGTAGAATTTACAGGGCCACTGTGCATAACGCTCTTGTCTGGAATTATCTTGTATGTTATTATTCCTACATTGCATAACGTCTCTTTCAGAAATACACAGAAGTGAACTAGAAGGTTGCTTACGTTCAGTGTTATGAAATTGTTCTATTTGTCATGGTAAAATTAGGACTATTAGAAAAAAATCACTTTTAAAATAAAGTAGAGTAGCTACTGAACAACTCCAGACCACAGCTTCAGTAAACATGAAATCAAAGGAAAAGGTACTTTTTTCTCCAGCTCAAAGGAAAATCACCTTTTGGACCAGATTTAAAGCTGACTTATTGTCAGGAGTACTGAAGTATTAATACATTTCACCTTTTTTATTTTTAGAAACAAGACACCTTCATTATAGTTACAAAGAAGGGTGGCCTGATTGTTAGAGTACTAATTTTGGACTCAAGAGTTTGCCTTCGTTACTCAGCCACAAATTCCATTAGATCTTGAGGAAAATCACTTAGCAAATTAATTGCATTGTCTAATTTTCAGCAGCTGAGATGCTTAAATCAGAAGACAGTTCTCCCTAGGTTTCCTATGTAGTCAGAGGAAACAAAAAGTTATTCTGCGATGGTTGTCAGCACTAAAACCCCTCTGTGTTTTTCAGACGACCTCTGGAGTCTCATGTTTTTCTCCACGCAAGTTCTATCCCTCTATGTTAAATGACCAACCTCACTCAGTATAGCGTCTGAAGTCAGGTACCCTGAATACCCACTTAGGGTTAATTTTTAAACATGTTCAGGCACATAAAGATGCAAATATTTACTCATCCGTATGAAGGGAATAAATACATTAAAATGTTAGGTGCACTGATGTTGTGATAATTAGTTTCATAATAAGTGCTGAGATTGTCATTGTTAGATAGGGTTCCTGAATTACAGACATTTGCATTAATAACCTTTTAATATAATAACTTCCAAGTAGTCAGCACAGCACTTTTAAAACATGAACGGTAGGTTGTTTTTTCAAAAGTTTATTGAATACCTCATTCTCTGAATATAGATTTCTTGGAAAAACTCTTGAGACAGAGCAAATGCCCCTTCTCTGTGTAAACCCTGTGGGATTAATTCCAAAGAGTACTAAATGACCTACCAGGTGATGTATTAAAATGGTGGCAGATATGTTATCATACAGTGGCACTACCTTAGGAATTCCAGCTGCCCAGATAAGCATTTGTTTACTTTGTGTCATTTGGGAGGAACATAATGACTCCATCATTAAGGTTCAGCAGAGTTTTCTATTTCAGAGCCCATTTTCAAGGCATTCTAAATTGCACATGCACAGGTAGACTGATTTAGAAATTGCTTTGCTCAATCAGGGCTGGTGCAAATTAGGGGATGCAAATCTGGGCTAAGTTATTCTAGTGATATTACAGGAGCAGAAAAGAAACAATATGAGCGAAATTCAGGCACCTAAATGTAAGTGTCTGGTGCCATATTTAATGTCCATGTGTGTCTTAAATTTCCACACTAGGCTGTCACATGTGACACAGGGTGAACAAGAAACTCACACCTTCTTAGGGCATGGCAGAATACGTATTATTGGTATAATTGGTATTAGATGCCTGCATTTAGGCAAACAAATCTCTATACATCATTTTTTCAAAATATAGAATTGATTTTGCCTTTAAATTCCATATATCAGCCTTATACTCTGATTAAAAAAAAAGGTGGAATGCCTGCCTTGAGTCTGACCAGGTATGTTGTTTCTTTTCGCCCAAAATAACTCTCTGTCTCCCTTCCTCTTTGCATGCATCTGGAGACTCTTACTGTCCTTTGGCTGATACCATTGCTTCAGTGTCCCTGGCAGCAGCTCAGAAACGTCTGGGACTTAGGAGTGGTGTGGCTGTTTGTGAAATCATTTTAGCTCTACATTTCTTGTTGTGGTTGTTTGGTTTTTCTGTTTGTTTGGGGTTTTTTTTTAATGCTTGTATTTTTTTTTCCCACTATACAAACTGACTAGTGTTAAAGGATCTTTAATATGATTTCCCAACAACTCACATTATGGAAACCGAACTTCTATTTGCTGCATAAACACAACAAGTACCAGAGAGCACAGTCACCTGCACCCTTCCCTCCATAATAATTACACGTTTGTGTGCAGTATTCTGAATGCATATAAGGTCAGGCAGCATAAGGCAGAGTNGTGTCCCTGGCAGCAGCTCAGAAACGTCTGGGACTTAGGAGTGGTGTGGCTGTTTGTGAAATCATTTTAGCTCTACATTTCTTGTTGTGGTTGTTTGGTTTTTCTGTTTGTTTGGGTTTTTTTTTAATGCTTGTATTTTTTTTCCCCACTATACAAACTGACTAGTGTTAAAGGATCTTTAATATGATTTATGGAAACCGAACTTCTATTTGCTGCATAAACACAACAAGTACCAGAGAGCATAGTCACCTGCAGCCTTCCCTCCATAATAATTACACGTTTGTGTGCAGTATTCTGAATGCATATAAGGTCAGGCAGCATAAGGCAGAGTTGCAGAAAAAGGGCTGTAAAAAAATATCAGCAGTACTTTGCTGTTGTGAAACATCACCCATTTCATTTATCTAAATATTTTATCTCTTACATGATGTTTAAAGTTGTCCACTCTTCACAGTAGCTATTTCAAAGAAACTAATAAAGCATTAATTATCACAAATATTTACAAAGGATTAATAAGTACAGAGAAATGTATTAAAAGAAAAATGTTTCTTCCATTACAATTCTATCATTACAAATGTTTGGTACTGCTAAATCAGTTCTCTGAGACTCATCAATTCACTTCCACAAATAACTGCAGCAGTATATTATGTGGTTCATTCATCCATAACTACTAAGAAGATTACATCTACTCCAGTAGATTCAGACCCATTAGATGAAGACCTAGCCACTGTAATCCATACATATGTAATATCCACCCTGGACTATTACAGTTCTTTCTAGGAAGGAACTTTGTGCCTTATAGAAGTTCAAGGTTGGCCAGTGCAGATCACATCACCTAATGCAGTTTATTATAGATGCTGCTAAATGATTGATTTCATGTAGCCTTAGTGCAAGGGAGCAGAAGCCAGTATGTCATGTTGTCTGACTTGCGTCTCACAAGCTCTACATGCCACCCAGTCAACCCTATGCTGAACCTAATTATCTGGTTTTAGCTACAACAACCTTTCAGAAATCATAAGCTCTTGATTTGATCTGATTGATTTGAAGGGTATCATCGCAAAACCCTGCACAGAATTTAATTCTGTTCTTGTGTTACTGTTCAAGGCAAAATTCCAGGAGGGGGATGTTTTGGGCTGAGGACAAAGCTGTCACAGGGAATCACAGAACTGGCTATTGAAACAACAAACACTGTTGTTAAACCTAGCAACAAAATCCATCCCTCCACTCGAGTTTCTTAGGAAAGTATGATATTCATGCTTTTCAATAGGTAAAAAATCCCAAGCCCAAACCAAACAACAATGGAAAACACAGTGCAACTCTGCTTCTTGATGGTAAGTGCAGAAAAGGAGAATTAAGTCANTAGATGAAGACCTAGCCACTGTAATCCATACATATGTAATATCCACCCTGGACTATTACAGTTCTTTCTAGGAAGGAACTTTGTGCCTTATAGAAGTTCAAGGTTGGCCAGTGCAGATCACATCACCTAATGCAGTTTATTATAGATGCTGCTAAATGATTGATTTCATGTAGCCTTAGTGCAAGGGAGCAGAAGCCAGTATGTCATGTTGTCTGACTTGCATCTCACAAGCTCTACATGCCACCCAGTCAACCCTATGCTGAACCTAATTATCTGGTTTTAGCTACAACAACCTTTCAGAAATCATAAGCTCTTGATTTGATCTGATTGATTTGAAGGGTATCATCGCAAAACCCTGCACAGAATTTAATTCTGTTCTTGTGTTACTGTTCAAGGCAAAATTCCAGGAGGGGGATGTTTTGGGCTGAGGACAAAGCTGTCACAGGGAATCACAGAACTGGCTATTGAAACAACAAACACTGTTGTTAAACCTAGCAACAAAATCCATCCCTCCACTCGAGTTTCTTAGGAAAGTATGATATTCATGCTTTTCAATAGGTAAAAAAATCCCAAGCCCAAACCAAACAACAATGGAAAACACAGTGCAACTCTGCTTCTTGATGGTAAGTGCAGAAAAGGAGAATTAAGTCAGAGGAAACACCAGGCTGTGGTTTGTGGTAAGTGCATACAGAGCAAGTTTCAGATTAGGCTGAAGAGCAGCTTCTGGAAATGACTGGTACTGGCAGTACTAATTTAATCCCTTGGAACCTTTTCCATATCATCAATAAAAGATACACATTTTAACACTAATTCTAAACTTAACATTCAGCATGAGCTATAATAATGGGTAACATTCCTCACAACAAAACATTCAACCAAAAATAATTTTCAAAGAGTTATGCGCTACTGCCAAGAAGTTAGCTAGTGATATCTCTGCTTGTGCTCGTTGGATGTATCTGGCTCTCATGAAGGGCTGCCCAAACAGATGGGCCAGTTTTCAAAGTTAAAAATGGGCTTTTGAAATGCTCAGGAAGGAGCAAGGATGCACAGCTCGTGGTATCAGGACCTTAATACGTGTTCAACATATTCTAAGTCCATTAAGTCAATAATTACACATAAATTACAAATTCAGGCTTATATCTTACGGCATGCTTTTTTTACTGGACGAATCACTTTTTTTTTTTTTTCTTAAGGTGATCCTCTGTATCACTACATTTGATGCAATTTACTTTGGGGTGCTTGTAGAGAAAAAATTGTATTGAAAGACAAGACTTAGGCTTGGTTATATATAGCCTTGCACTGGAAGAACTAGCTACTTCTGTGGCTTCCATCTAGGCCTTCAGTAGAGATAATTCTATGACAGAAGATGATGTAAAGGTATGATATTAGTTCTCTCAGTGTAACCGCCGTTAAGAAATTAGAGTGAAGCTTTTTATGGTGAAGCCATTATGGATATAAAACCACATTGAAAATATCTTGATAAAAGCAAGGGGGGATGTGTGGAAGGGTGAAATAAAGAAATCCAACAAAAACTCTCTACAGTTTTCAGAGATAATCACAGGTAGTTTGGATTTTTTTAAACCTTCACTGTGTCAGTAATAACTGTGAAAGTTTACTCTAATTAAAGGCATAATTTTGTCACATTAATCAAGCACCATGGTTCTAAATTGCACACAAGCTTTTGAGAACTGGAGAGCTTGATTTTCTGCAAGTGGGGTGCATACTGAGTAGCTTGAATCCATTGGGGTTTTTCTCAATATGTATTTTTAATTTTACTTGATAAGCACCTGGACCTGATTAGGGCTAAAAAAGATTAAATTAAAAAAGAAAACACAAAACTTCTGAGTTAAGGATAGAAGAGTGCCCAGAAATTTAGTTTTAGGGAAATGCAAGTCTTAGAACAAGGACCACTGTGCTGCAGAAGCATAGCAAGTATTTAAAAAAAAAAAAAAGACTAGGCAGCTTAGGTGTATTTAAGATAAAAAGGAAACCAAATCACACAGCTCAACAAATATTTTGGTGTCAGGGCTCAGCAGAAATCTGCTAGCCTTTTAATATGAACCCTATTAATTGTCCAGAGATCACTGGGTTTGTACTTGTTCAAAGAAAGAGTTAAAAAAAGTTACACTTGAACAGAGTCTAGGTCAAATGCTCTCAGGTATCTTTATCCACACTCAGGCAACCATTTTTATCCTTACAGTTGTTTGCAAGGAGTGACAGTAAGTCAGGAGAAACTTTTAGTTTCACATTCCCACCTATGCAACATTTCCAGTGCTCTCTGGAACAATTGTGTAGGTCTTTCTGTGCCTCAGGTTTCCAATGGCTGTATTTTTCTCATATGGTGCCCATAGAAAGAACTGAAAACAGCAAACATCAGGACAGACTATATGAAGTAGAAAAAAAAATTAAAAATTAGTTTCTTCAATTACTACATTCAAGTGAAATTATAATAGCATGGAATTTTTTATTGATCTTTCCTACAAGTGGCATTTTTGCTGTCATGACTCATTAGAATCCTAGCAATGGTATTTTGAAACACAAAAGTAATTTATTTGCTAATATTCTAATTGTCTTATTTGCCTGCCATTTTAAAACAATTACATGACTAAGCCACAAAGACACAAAACCTACCATATATGTCAAGCTGCCACTATGTAACGAGTTGCACAGACTAGGTGAAAAGTCAAAACATATTTTCTTTTCATGGCTGAACTTTTAAAATGCTGATTAATAACGGCATACAATTGCCACTTGATGGTTCTTACCTCAGTTTTCTCCCTAGAGCACCTGCACCAGTTGTCCTTCTATTCTGAAGATAGTAAGGTTTAACACACCACCTTTATGCCAGTGAATCAATTAGGCAAACAAACAGCGGTCTGGTCTGTGCAATTGTGTAAAAAGATAGCTGTTTGCAAGCAACAAGCAAATCCAGTCAATCATCTGTAAAATTCCAGATATGTGTTTGTCAGCCTCTGTACATAGGAATTGTTAATCAACTTGGACTCGCACTTCTGCAGTCAGCATAATGGAGAATGAGCTGTTCAGAGGACAAGGAATCCTTCATCTCATTGGAAATAAACGTCCTGCAAAATCATCTGTGACTCAGCCAAAATGAAATCCGTGAGTATTGCTTCTATGTCAGAAAAATCTTTCTCCAGAACTGAAATTTTGGCTCGTGTGTAAGGATTTCTCCAGTGGGCTCAGGAAATCAGCGAAGCGCACATGTCACAAAACATTCTCTGCTTTCTCAAGTCTCACGCTGAGCACGCCTGGCAGAGGGTTCTACATACAGCTGTTTTTACCAGGGTCTGGGCTTTAATTATTTGATTTTCTATCAAATGGACGGACTTACACCATTTCACCTGTCCTGCCTGGTGCCCCTTCACACAGCAAGGGGGTATTTTTATTTTGCAATAGGATGAACGCCGATAGGGACGGCCGTGGAATTGCCACACAGGATTTTGCGTACCGAAAGCAGGGCAGGAGCTGGCTTCCTCACTGGCTGCGGTGGAGAACCCCAAAGAATGAGGAAAAACCTTTCCACGGTCCGCTCTGGGAGGACCTGGGGCTGAAGGCGAGCCCCGGGCCCAGCCGCGCACCCAGCCTTCCCGGGCGCTGCTGGTTTGGCACGAACGCAACGGGTCTGTCCCCCGGCCTTGTCCATTCCCTGTTTCTCCGAAGCATAACCATGAAGTGCCCGACCTCCCAGCGGGACGGGCCAGCTTAGTTAATCATCTCTCAGGTGCCCAAGCAAGCGCCAGGCCCGCTCGGCTGTGCGCGGCTGTACCCCTCTCCGGGCCGCTGGGCGAGGGTCCGGCCGTGCCCGAGGGAGCAGGGAAGCCTCGCTTCACCGCTCCGCTCAGGCCGAGGGGTGGCGGCACCCGGCGGGCAATGCCCGGGGCCCCCTGGGCCGCTGAGAGCCGCTCGGCGGGGCGAGCGCGGGCCAGCTCTTGAGGAGACAAACGCCGTCGCCCCTGCCCTCAGCCGCCCTGATCCCCTGGTCAGGACCGGCCTGACGCCCCGAGCGGGCCGAGCACCCCCACGGCCTCGGAACCGTGCACCTGCTGGGGCTCACCTCGCCCTACCGCCACGGCGAGGACCGAAAGGCTCCCCCCGCCCCAGCGCGGTGGAGGCGGCCGGGGGGGGGGCACGGCTCGGCCCTCGCCCGCCCCACACTGCTTNCCTCGCAACGCGGCGGGGTCCCCGTGCCCGCTCCCCTGGCTCCCCGGGGAGATCCCGCCGCCCTCGCCCCCCGACAGGTAAGGCCGGAGGCCGGGCGGGCGGCGCCAGCTCTGTCCGCTCCCACGAGGGCCTGGCTGCCGCCGTCCAGCCTCCTGCGGGCGGGAGCGCGGGGCCCTGCGGCTGGGCAGCGGCAGGCTGGGGAGGGGGCGACACGGCAGGAGGGGGCGGCCTGGCCCGGGACCGGCCCGCGCCTCCCTGAACTGAAAAGTTGTTGCCCGGCCGTGCGGGCACTTCTCTCCGCGGCGGGTGCGTCTCCCCCTTCCCCTCCTTTCTTGTTTTTTAGAGGTTTCCCAGTTTGAGGTGGAAAGAGACGACGCTGCCGAGCCTGCCCTGGCAAACCGAACCGAGCCACTACTTTCTCATTGTAGTATCTGTCTTATAATTTTCGTGAGATAACTGCTTCACTGTTAGCGATGCCGCTGTAACTGCTGTCAGGGATGTGCACCCTGTTATTGTTACCTCTCCGGCAGTTCTTCAAGGCATTGGTCTCTGTTCTTAGTAAAGGAGACCATGAGCTGGGTTTTTTTATGAAGCAGTTGATCAGTTTTGGTAGACTGAAGTTCAGGAAAATCTTTAAATACTGCATGCTGCATTTTTCACTCCTCCTTAATGCTGCATATCACTTTAAATGTATGTTCAGTGAGGGTATCCAGAAAGTAAAGCATCTTCATTCTGCATTGTTACCTTACTATGATATTTTTCTCCACTTTGTGCCAGTTAGTATGTGAAATCTGGAATGGTAATAATGAAAGTAATAAAGTTGAATATTGGGCTTGGAGCTATCAGCTCACACATGTAGAAAAATCTGATTATTAATTGGCAAACTCAAATACTTGGCGTGCTTTGGGTACTGCTTTCCAGTGAAATCAAGTAGACAAAGTGCTGCTCAATGTTTTACGTGAGAAATCCATGCACTGTAATGTACACAGGAGTCTAAACAGCCACATTATTAATGTGATACTTTAAACCACTGCATAACTGAGCTCTTCAGCAAGGGCAGTAGTGACTATGTTGACTGCTCTTGCAAAGCCTGCTTGGTGATGTTTGTGACACAATCAGATTTAAGTAGCCAGAAGCGACTGAAATTTGATCTATGATGGAGCTATGGAGTTTCAAATACAAAAGTAATTGAAAACAGAAAGGAGTGTATTGCTTTGCACTATTTTGTCTTGTCTGTCACTTTGGCTCCTGATTCTAGGAAAAAAAGTTTCCATTTGCTTAAAATATAGTTGTGATGTACTCAGGAAGTGTTACTGAGAAGTTACATGCGTCCACTGTTGTAATTAATATGTGTACATAGGGAATGGCATGAACACAAGGACAACAAAATATTTACTGATGTCTTTAGGAGCCAATATAAATATATCTGTGTTCTTACTCTGCAAAGACTTGCACATATTCAAGCAACTTTATATTCAGAGCTGAATACTTGGATTGCTTTCAAGTGGTGTTAAGCAGTGTATGTTAGTAGCTTCAGCCTACTGATTAAAAAAAATAACTGCACAAAAAAGCTAATTGCTGCAACCGGCAAGTATTGTGGTATTAGTGCTTTAGTATTTCACGCCCTGTGTTTGGATATTGCAGTTGTTACAAATATTGCTTGATACTATGTATTTTTTTTTAAATAGGATAAAAAAGAAAGATGACAATATTTTGGAGAACCCATCAATTCCAAATCCTTTTCCCGAGCTGTGTTGCTCTCCACTTGCACCAGTTTTGTCAGCCAGTCTGTTGCCTAAGGCAACTTCAAGAAAAAAGCAGGTAAGACTTAAACTATTGTTTGACAAATTCTAAATTGGTTTCATGAAAGCTTGAGTTAAAGCCCAGTTACCTCTTTAGTTATTTTTTTCTAATAAAGGTGTTCCATATTTCTGTAATTTGGTAAAATTTTCTCTGTAAGTCATCAATGATTGTAGAAAATGAGGTTTCAAAATCTGTGACTTAAGATGTGACTGTTCTTTTACAGAGTCTGTGTGTAACTGTTTAAATTTTTTGGGTAAAGCAGAACCAGGGACAGGCAGGCAGTACTTTATGTCTTTAAATGAGAAGTTAATTTCTTTCTTCCCTTCCTCCCCACCTCCAATTACTGTCATCAGTGCTGTAGCACAGAGAGTTTTTACAGTCACTGAGCAGCTTCTTTTGTCTGAGGGTCTAATTTTGCTAAGATAATTGAATAAAACCAAAATTGATGGGGAAGGAGCAAATGCTGTGTACATGGCTATATTTTATATGTGTGTTTGTTTATCTGTGTATGGCTGAGGTTACACATGGTAATTTATTTCCATAAATACCTTAAACTGTAAGCCAAGGTAAGTTCTGAGTGGGCAGACAGACCTGGCGGTGTTCTGTCTTAATGCTGTTCACACAGTACATTTGTTATCCTGAGCAGGGGTAGAGGTTAAAGAGGAAGAGTTTCCAATTAATGGAGATTACTGATGTTGAAGACCTGTTTCACCTTTTGAAAGTTTACCTGTCTCATTTCTCTTTATTGAGACTGGAGAGAGTTCTCACAAGGAACACCTGTGGGGTTAAGGGTATTGCCTCCTTTACATTCTCCTTTTTGGTGGTCTGCAAGATCCCCGTCTTAATGGTTCTAGGGGTGATATTGAGGTGTGAGAGCTTACACTGCTGCTGCTTATTCAGTTTTTAGATTTGCATTAGGAAATTGTCTGGAAGTCAAAGTTCCTTGTGGGTGTATTATCTGTTATGGAACTGATCAGACGTGGCTGTTTCTGTGCACCTGCTGGAGAAATTCACTAGCAAGGTCTTGGCTGGCACCTGAAGGAGGAACCTTCTGCCCCCTTGTCCAGTGAAAAACACGGATGTATCTGTGAAACTGCACTGATTCTATCTTGCCATATTCTGCATGTTCTCTAAACATAGCTATGGTGGCTTTCTGGACTCCTGTTACTGCTTTTAGTTCTTTCCTACAACAGCAGTACTAATGCGAAGCATTTCTGGTCAGTGTGTATCTAAACATTGCTAGTGCAGTGGGGTGAAATTGTGCTAGTTTTGTGCTTGGGCAAGTTGGAAGCCTTCACCGTCTCTGCAGAGGCAGGAAAAGCTGAATTGGTAGCGTCTTTCAGAATGCAAGGACTGGAAGACACATTTTACAAAGTTAGTTTAAATTACTCATGTTGCGGCATAAATTGCACTCATTGTAGTAATCTTTGTGCTTGCAACTAGAAAGTAGATTTCCCAAGCATGATCTAACACACAAAGGTCAACTATCTGCTTTTGTGGCCTGTCATGTTTACTGACAGCTTGATCAGTTAAGCCAGCTAAGTGTTAGCTTCAGTCTCTTAGAAGCTGAAGTTTATAGCTACGCTGGTCTCACTTCTGTTTCTTCACAGAGGCTCTTGCCATACCTTTTGTGACAATTTCTGCTCACAATCCTTCCATTTCTCCTGGTTTTCCACTTAAGAATGTAAGGCTCTCTCTGGTAAAAGCATGGTCAAGAACGACTGGTTTCTGACAGGAGTGAGCAAAAATAATGGCAGTGCCTATGGAGGGCCTGATCCATTTTCCAGTTACCAGAAAAATTGAGAGGAGTCTTCCTGGAGTCATTTTAACAAGGCCGTGGCTTCTGTCAAAAAGCCATCTGTTCATGGCCACTGCAGGAGATGTGCTACTGGGCTAAGCAGACCTTTTGTTGGACTTATCATGACTGTTCTTGTGTTCTTCATCTAAAGTTATTAAAGGTTAAAGCCAAATGGCAACTGTTGAGTTAAACTTTCATCTTTGAAATTCAGGTTGAAGCCTTCTCATATGTTTATTAAATTACTTAGTTTTAAAAGGAGAGAGGGGCAATGCTAAGCAGGTGTGCAAAGAGAAGTGAGCTGGCTGTGACTTTGACTGACCACAGCTGGCTGTGGACTCAGTGTTTGGAAATGTTGTGTTTCAACCGTGTTCTTATTTTGCCAACTTCGTAACAGCTCTGTCTGGAAATGCCTAATTCATGTACAAAGATTTCGTTGAATATATCCCCCAAGGTCATGAATATTAGTGTTACAGTTTGATAGTTTCCTAACTCTTAAGAGAAACTAGCAACACTTAAGCAGTTTTTTTATATAGTGTTGGCAGCTGCCAGAATTTTTTCTGTTGCCTCTCTGATGATCTACATATTTTGTCAGTGATTCTTCTTTTAGATTGCTTTCTTTCTGATTTAGTTTCTTTTTCTGCTGTGTTTTTAAGTTCAAGCATAATAAAGAAAAATTACAGAGTGAATTTCTACTTATGTCTGGTAGGTAACTATTATAAAACTAGGTGTTTCTGAAACAATGCCTCTTGTGTCGATTTTCTGTTCAGAAAAGATTTCCTACTTCGAGGGAAAAAATAAGTTGTCACAAATATCTACTCTCTTATTCATAGCACCTGTGACATATAAAATCTTTCCTTTTCTTTATAGATTATTAACATTATTTGGAATTGTTTTTCTAAGCTGTCTTCTGATGATCTTTTGTCATAAGCCTCTCAAAACATTAAACATGCTGCTCAAGCGGCATGTCTGTGTGTGGGGTTGACTTACTGGAAATAAGTTTATAACAGCAAATTGGTAAAAGCCACGTGGCAGAATAGTGAGTTGCCTCTGTGCTTGGAAAGTAGGACATCTGTGTGTCTGAAAAGTATTCGGTCCACCTCATCAACAAAGCTGTCCCATCTCCTTTCCCCCTACTGAGTTCGCAAGAGTTTTGTGTTATATCCTCACAGACTCATACTCATGACGCATTAACAGCAATTAGAACAAACTTTGTTTGAGGGGTAACCTTGACTATTTTTCTCTCTTTTCATTTAAAAAATGAAGGGAGGTAGACTGATGGGGATCAAAATAAGGAGTAAAAGTATAGAGTCAGTATAGTGACAAATTTTATTATCATAGTGGGGGGAGAGGGAGCTCAGACTTGCGCTGAGCTGCTGAGAACATGCAGGCTTCTGCTTCAGAAGACCTGTTCTCAGTGGAGCATTTAACAGAGGTGACCCTGTGGAGCTGATGTTACGGTGTCACACCTGTGTTTGTGAAGGTGGAACTTTGAAATGTTTCACAGGTTGGAGTGGGATTATGTATTTAACATGCTCGTCCTCAAAGGAATAATATGGAGATTAAATGAACAGTTGAATGTGTGGATGGGAAGACCACTTTTGTGGGTTGCATGATCCATTCTGTAAGAAATCATCAAGTTTGGTATCTGTGTAGAAGGGAGTTGGGTGCTTTTGGTATGAATAATCTTATATTTATATATGTTCAGTTGAACTGAGTTTTATGCTTCAGGGTGGAAGACTTTAATGTGAAAAGGCCAAAAAACCCAGATTTTCCCTCGTGTCCAACACAGCATGATCAACTAGGTTCATCGTGGGAAACGTTGCCTTCTGTTGAGGAATCGATCATTTGCTGTTGTTAGGTGGACTATGTCAACCTGGGTGGAAAATCTAATTGTGTCTCAGAGTCTGTGTTCTCTTAAGAAGTGACACGGAACTGAACACATAGAACACTTTGTACTTTTGTCTCTAGTTATGATCAAAATGGATAGTAGTAGGGAAAAATGTTGACTGTAAGAAAACATGTGCTGTTCTTTAGTATACATTTGGTTTTCTTTGGTCAAATAAACTAAAAAGAGGTTACTGTAGTTTTATGAAACCTTAGTTTTCAAGTCTTTCCGAAAACAAAACCTGAATCATTTGCACTGGAGTGACAGTTCTTGCCCTCAACAAGGATAAGCCAAAAAGTGTTTCATCACAAAAGTAGTTCAAGGTAATTAGTGCCTTGTTTCTTTAAATTAAATTAGAAGTGCAAAAATAAAACTCAAGTAAATCTCAAGGTGAAGAACACTCAAATCTTTGGAATTTTACATTGCCTCTTTTGTCTTTCTTGATGTTCTAAACAAGTAGATATTTTTATAATTTAGAATACAAATATACTCCCACAAGGTTCTTTCCAGGAAATCAATTGTACAAAGAGACCTCAAATACACATTTGATTGTAGTGAAACATCACTTCTGGTTTTGCATTAATGAAGATTTTCACATAAAGCTCTTTGGTAAAGGAGAACTGAGAGGAACTTTATGACAAAGTCCAAATGTTTCTTTCCATGTATGCTATTATAAGTGTAATAATATTGACGGTTGTAATTGGAGTGCCATTTTTTTTACAACTATAGTTCAGGGTCTTTTAGCCTACTCACTTGAAACCTCATTCTTCAAAATTTTGCATATAATTCTATTAGCAGATGTAGATGGCTAAGTATCTGGTACTTGGACTTTTTCAAGACAGGTTTTTTGGCTGAAATACCTATTTTCTCTTGACTTTTAAATAATGCAAAAACAAAATTATTTTTAATTGGAATGTAATAGTTCGTGAATTTTCAAGCAATTTCCAAGGGTTGAAATATCTTTTCCAGCCAAAAGATGCATTATTTAAATTTACTCTGTAATTCCAGTCTGTCTGTTTCTTGCCAGATTTCTTTCCAGGTTGGAGACCGTTGCACATATTCTCCTTTATCAGTTCTCAATCTGTTTTCCTTCTAGCTCCTAAACATGGATCTGTTTTTCCCATGCCTTCCCCTTAAATTACACAAAAAAGACCGAGAGTTTGAAAGGCAGAAGGGAATGGAAAAATTATTTCCAGCCAGTTTACAGATTATCAGAAAAAATGTCCTATACAGAACCAACGTAAAGAGCTCAAGGTTTTTACATGATGTCTCTAACACGAGACTTGATTCAGTTGGACTGATTTTTGTGGTGTCTCAGCTGGTGGTTGTCTTGTCCCTGCTCTGTTCTTCATCGAAATGGCTGTACCCTCCCACCGAGGAAAGATTTATTGCTATTACATTAGGTTAAAATTATTTAGAGCCCTATTAAAACTTGCTATTTTAATGCATGTATTTTTGAGCTTTTGCCAGTCACCTTAACACTCTGTCAGAAAGCCACAGGTCTATATAGGCAACGATCAGGAGGCAGATTTGAACAATTTCTCATTTTAGCAATAAGGAATATTGCCTGATTTATATTGAAGTGGCCTAGCACAAGCTTTCTGGTCTGTCAACCTGGGGAAACTCCAGAATAATCACCTGATTGTGTCTTGTCTTTTTCTTTTTCTTTTTACTTAATCTTTTTTACATTGGTTCATGCGTTAGTGTATCTTTCTTACAGAGAACAGAAATTGCTTTCTGTCAAACTTCACATCAACCCTCAATGTTATTACAAATTCACCTTGTTCTTTGTTACTGTCCAAAAACAACCCAAGCAAAGACTCTAAACATTCAAACTTCACAAAAATAGCATGTCTTTATTCTTTTTTTTTTTTTCTCTTTTAAATGAGCAAGAAGACAAGGTCACTCTAACTTTTCTGGGTACTAAGATATTGCCTCTGCAAGCTTGTTTGATTCACTTACATCGGTCAACTATTTGGCTTAAATTTTTACTAGTTCTGGTTATATAAAATAAAATAATCGTCAGTACTGTCAAAGATTCTGGTAGACTTTTTGTCACTGTTTGTCAAATTGGTGTGATTTTAATCATCCTTTTGATTTTGATTGTTTTGGGCTTCATCAGCCTGAAACTCAAACCTGAAGTTTCTTACCCTTTCTGTTAGGACTGTTTTCTCCATACAAGGAACTGCCTCTTCCGTGCCATTTGGTAAGTTATATTTGGAACAAGAGACCTCTGGTACATTGCAGTAGATTAATTCCTTATGTAGAAAACCTTCTCTGTACGTTGGTAAACCTTCGTTCTCCAAAAGGTGATTCTTTAATATTCATCTCTTGAATTTTGAGTTGACTACCTGGTATTTTGGTCTCATGACACTGCTACAGTACTATGTAATATCAAGATGGCTAGAGCAGACTGATAAAAACAGTCTCAGTTTCTCTGAATATACAAGAGACTTGACAGTTAAAGAGCTGAAACTGCAAGAACTTCTGCTCTAAATGTTGCTGAGTCACTTTTGATAACCAGTTTTATTTTATTGAGTTTGGCTTTGGAAGATGAAACTCTGATGAATGGAGCGTTAATCCTCATAATTTTCAGAAGGGAGTGAGATGTGATAGATGTTCTTATTCATGATTGTTCCCAGGGACAGGTGCATTTGTTTAGGGTTAGACTGGAGAAGTGAGAAGTTTAAAGTCATTTTGTAGCACCTCTATACCTGCCATAGATAGATCCATGATTAAATAAATATTTTACTGACCAATCTTTTTCCAGGTGGCTTCTCATGGGTGACATTGTCAGTAAGTGTTACTGTGGTAAGTGGGTGATGCACGACGTCAGTATTGTAACAACAGAACACCATTGACATCTTCCCTGTATGGACCAGTGTCTGAATTGTCTTTCCATCAAAACAGATAAATGTTCCCATCTGGCTTCCAGGGACATATAGTCCAGGTTAATCAGAATAGTGTTTCGTAACATTCATAATTTGTATCATTTATTCTAGATTAACATTATTATTCATATTGGAGAAATTATGTGGATTGCTGTTTAAAGGCATTGTTAAACTAGAAGACCCGAATTATGTTAGCTTTTTGAAGCAGTACTCCTCCCAAAGTAATGAGAGCTTTTCTGTTCTCCAGGGGATTGTTTTCTACAATCTTAAAAGATTTAAATGACAGGATTTTTAAACATGTACATTTAGAATTGAAGTTCATGTCTTTATGTGTCTAATCTCTGTGGATAATTTTCTTTTTTTGTTGCCACAACAGTTTTCATTTTCAACCAGATAAAAATGAGACCGAGCCTTAGTATTTTTCTATT
>VZTO01021968.1:67183-86964 GCA_013400615.1 Syrrhaptes paradoxus | reverse complement strand
TTTAGGGGTGGGGTTTTTTTTTGTTGGGGGGGGGTGTGTGTTTTCTGTGGTTTCTTTTTTTTTTTTCATTTGTCTGAGGTGCCTGATATTAGACACACAGTCCCCTTCTGAAGGCCTTCAAATTTCTTGTCTCCTCTTGATGAGTGTAATGAAGGCAGTTATCTTAGAAAGTCTGCTTCCTCAGGCACAAACAATAGGGCAACTATCTTGGTAGCCTGAATCCCATCCTAGGTTTCTCCTTATGCTTAGTCCAGTGTGTCATGCCAGCATGATGAGTGAGTTTGTATACCGTGATATCTAATTCAAATACGCTGTATTTTTCAGTCCTCTGAAGACTAGAGGGGCATTTCTGGGTCGTAGCTCATGCACAGTGCAATATGGTATGATGGAAGCTGTTACTTCTGCAGAGAAGCTGTCCAACTTCTAGCTAGAGTTGCTGTTTTTAGACATGGTTTTGGAAAAACTAAAAGTCACTTTTCAGATGTCTATAATTACTGCACAAAACATTTCTATGAAGTTTTACTCTTTCTATGAAGAGTCTTTCTTTTGTGTTTTGGCAATGTTTTCTTACTAGTCCTGTTGACTGTATGTGCCCTGTTGGTTTTTCTCCCCTCTTAATACGTGAAAGCCAACCCTTCAGAACAAAGGAGAACTTCATGCTAATCTGAGGGACAGATCTGGGGCATGAGACTGAAACTTGTTGTCCACACTGGAAACTATGAAAAATTCTGTCTCTTACAAGTATCTGCCTGTAATCTGGAGGTTGTTATTGAGTCACAGGAACAAAGCCAGCAGTGGGTAGGTTAACCAGACTTCACCCCACTTTGAATGCTGTTTTCAGCTACCAGCATGTCTGTTTTGCAGTTCAAGTGTAGCATATGAAGGGATGATACTTGTGTCTTGTCTTGCAGCTAGGATGTGAGCTGTTGTTAAAACCTGAGCTCCACTGTTAGTGTACTAGTGTAAGATAGCAAGAGGGTTTGAGGTGGGTTTTTTTAGTCCCACGTACTTTGTTCCTTCATTTGAGACTTCTCAAGTGCTATAGAAGTACAGCACTGGGCAGGGCACCAGGCATGTGTTTTGCCATAGTTGTAAGGAAAAAGACAATTTTGACTGATGGAAGTGAGAGAATTGCTTAGCTGGTCTCCCCAAGTGTCTTAGTCAGAACTAGGGCTTATCACTCTCTACAACTACCTAAAAGGAGGTTGTAGTGAAGTGGATGCTGGCCTCTTCTCTAAAGTAACAAGAAATAGGACAAGAAGAAACAGCTTCAAGTTGCACCAGGGGAGGTTTAGGCTGGATACTAGAAAAAATGTCTTCACTGAAAGAGTGATCAAGCATTGGAACAGGCTGCCCAGGGAAGTGGTGGAGTCACCATCCCTGGAGGTGNTCTAGTCTAAATTTACCTTCTTTCAGCTTATACCCGTTACCCCTTGTCCTCTCACTACACTCCCTGATGCAGGGTGCCTCCCCATCTCTCCTGTAGTCCCCTTCAGGTACTGGCAGGCTGCTATTAAGTCTCCTTGAAGCCTTCTCTTCTCCAGGCTGATCCTTGGTCTTTTCCAACCTTAATGATTCAGTGATTCTAGGGCTCTAGACCCCTTGCTCATTTTTGCATTTTCTCAGTAATTTTACACAGCTTTAAATGTGGTGTCTAGCTTTAAGCTTGCAAGATTTTTCTCTTCCCTTCCCCCCAACAAAGAAAAAGCCCACAGAGCTCAAGTTTGGTGTTACTTGGGTTTTTGTAAACATAGTTCTTACTTTTCTGAGAGTCAACTGTGGAGAAGAAAAACCTTGTAGTATGTTGAAGTTTTCAAAATGTTCCTTGCTGATTTATTGCTATTGTGGAGACAGCTCAGAGTACACTAATTCATCAGTTCCTTGTAAGCAGAGAAAAAGAATAGGAGGAAGCAAGGAAAGGGGTGGAGGGGGAAAGAGTTGGGAAAGAGAAAAATAAAACCATGGGGGAATGTTAGGGATGGGAGGAAAGGCATAGCAAAGCATTTGTTTTTGACTGGGTGGTTTACAAGTTTCTGGAAAACGAGATGTTAACCTAGAGAGCAGTGGAATTGTTGATGCCCTTGTTATTACTGTTGCCTTCACAAACTAGAAAGTAATTCACTCATGAGTGACTTGTTCAGGGGTTGCTGCAGTTGTGAGTTGCATGCTTAGGTTACAACTGGCTTTGGTTAAGACCAGTCTCTTTTTGGTTAGCTTTATCTTACTTCACTTTAAGGGAACCTCACTAACCTCTTACAGATGTTGTCTGATTGATTCACCCTGGGCTTCTTTCATTGTGGGACAATTAGGACCAGCAAGAGGGCAAGGCACATGGGTGGAAATTTGAGGTATTTTAAGTGCAGGTTGCTACTGGGTTACCTGTAGCCAGTAGTAGAGCTCTAGCTGGTAGGGCCAGCAGAACTGCAAAAATAGTCAGCACACCCTAAAGTAGGCACCCACAGCCCATGAATATCATAGAGCTCATAGCTGGAAAACATGAAACTATCTTCTTAGACATTTTAATTTGGAGTAGGACTTAACTGCTTTCTGAGCTGCCTGCCCTGGCTGATGAACCGCACAGCCCTTCGTGTGCCCATGGTTTTAAGCATGAATTCTGTTCAAGGAGGTGGCTACAAGGTGCAGAATGCTCTAATTTTGGAAACTTAGTAACCATCAGCTTGTTCCAGTAGAAGCAAAATCTGAAAACATTCAGCCAGGAAAATGAGTTTGACAGTTTCTGATTTTTGTCTTCTGATAGCCAAAAAAGCCGAGTCAACAGGATGTTGCTTTTTCACTCTTGAAAGTGTGCTGGTTGTTGCTGGCATCTGCTGAAATGGTTAGTCATATCACCACTTAGTTGAAGAAAGATTACACTGCTTTTGTTGTATTTAGCTGTTGGTGGAGAGGGAAGATTTAGCTTTTTTTTTTTTCCCCTGAACTCTTGTTCCTGATACCAATAAATTGTTTTAATCTGTGCTTGATATCAGAGTCTCATTACTATTTCAGTCATACAGTCTTGGTTCTGGTTTGTTGAAACTTGGGGAGAAGAGATACAATGGAGCGTAGAGTCACTCTTCAGATGGAGAATATCTTTCATATTTCATAGGTTCTGTGTACAGTGGATTTTCCTATCTCTAAAATACCTACAGAGCTAAGACATTTCAACTGTTAATAATTCAACTCATGATCTTTCACACTTTTGCATAGGCTTAGTGGTTGCCACAATAATTCATAGATGCTACCTTAGTCTTTGCCCTAGTATTCATTGCATAAAAGTTCATGGGAGTTTCTAATGAGGATCAAAAGGGTTAATGACTCTTAAAGTAAGCAAATGAGATGGGCAGGCTTATTCTCTCCAGACGAAAATGTGTTGCATTCATGCGGGTTTCAGATACAGGTGATGTACCTAGGCTTTTTTCAGGTATGATGCAGGGTGGGATTTTCCCGCTCAGCGTGAAGGAGGGTGCATTTAAAATGCATACCATCTTGGCCTAGCTGTTTCAAAGTGTCTTGAGGCCTTGTCTCCCTGGCTGCTGGGAGTGCCCTGAGGTGTGCTGAGGGTCTGGGACTCCACTGCTGGGAAATCGGATGGTGCAAGGACTTCCCAGCTCTCAACTGAGGTTCTCTGCTGCTCCAGGACTTGAATAATCTTTTGGATAGCAAATGCTGATTAGACATGTGAATTCTGAGCAATGCTCCTTACTATTACCACATCTCTGTCCTTTCTTTCATGTCATCTTTTGGGGATATTTGATTCTTGGGGCATAATGCAGGGGAACTCCACTTCAGTTGTTACTGTACTCTATGTGACAAAATATATTTCTCTTCCTAAGGGAGCAGGCAGGGAGATGTTTTCCCACTATCTTCTCCTCCTTTCTCCCATCTTCCCTATGTTCTGTCTTCCTTCTCACCCCTTTTTCCTTTTCATTAAAATAAGGATTTTTTTCTTCCATGACTTTGAGTCTTCAAGTTCTTTCCCTTCTGCCTGACCACAATTTCTTTCACATGCAGTAAAGTGATTTTTTTTTTAAAATGTTTTCACCCCTGCCCCTGGGGTCTGAATAACAGCCACACCCGGTTTATTTCAGGTTGCTACTCTTTGGCAGTGCTTCCAGAAGCCACACTGGCACCACAGCTGGTGACAAACAGGAAAATGCAGGGTCAGGAAAGTATTTGGCTCTGTCACACTATTCAGCAGCTGTATTTTTTTGGGGGATACATGAAAGGATCCTCCTTCTGAGGTACTGCTGCAAGGACAGAAGATGAGCTTGTGGCATATCTATTTGTAGTACTCTTTAGAAGTTGGAGCTTTAAAAACTGTTTGTTTCCACAGTACCTTTTCCTCTCTGTCCAGCTGTGCATTTGATAGGCAGTGTCCTCGTATGCATCTGTAGATCCAGAAGCTGTCCATTGCTTTTCTAATATTTAAAGTCTTTCATGGTATGTACTGAAATGAAACCAAGATGTGTAAATTTCCCCTTTTTTTTTTGCCTTATCTGATGCTCTGATTTCTCAGGAAAAGTAACAAGAAAAATTGTTAGCCAGGTATTTAACAAATAAGTTTAATTTCCCTGGAGAAGACTTGTCCCAGAAGCAATCCACTGGATTTTTTTTTTGCTCTTGATGCCATTGTTCAGGTACCTTTTAGTGAAAAGACAAGAAACCAGCTGTTTTCTCTTTTTTTTTTTTTCTCTTGGGCATTGGAATGTTTGAACGTAATCTTTGTACGTGTATATATATTTATATTATATGTACATGTGCATATGTATTAGATTGAAATCATGGGGTTTTGTCAGGAAAGTAAAGCAGAGAGACATAGTGGCTGTTCATTGGGATAGATCCAAAGTCACTGGAATAACTGTTTCAACTCGAGGAAGAGCCTGTTTCCTACATACTATATTGGCCAGGAGATGGAAGTTGCTGACAGTGCTCTAAGCTTTTGCGTGGTCTTCTGTCTCTTCTGAGTTCAGGCTCTGAAATAGCTTGAAGATAAGAACAGGAATGGCGAGCTTGGAGTTGATGACTATCCAGAGTAAGGATTTAAAGGCCAGGTCTGAAGAGTTCATGATAGACTATGTTTTGAGATGACTTTATGCAGTATTCTGTATAAGCTGAAGTTTCGTATGTGTGGGAGAGTTATGCCTGAAAACAGCATTATGTTATATTGCTGGAAGACAGAACACAGCTTTACTACTTGGAGTTGTCTAGAATTCAAAGGACAACTGATATCTGCTGTACTTCTGCAGTTAATTGTATATCAGATTTATGAGTGAGCCTTGAGATTTAGGTAGGCATTTGAGAGGATTTAAGAAACTAAGGAATGCAGGCATCAAACCTCTGAGTTAGTCATCTCCAAAAACCTGAACATCTATGTAAATCCAGTCTTCTGTGTTGGTTTGCCTGACATCTAGCAGACACAATTATTCTGCTTTACTTCCCAAGCAGTTCTGTGAGGAGGAAGACTTGGAGGCAGTTAATGCCGTGACAGATGCCGGTAACTAACTGGGATTGATAAGTGAGAGATACTAAGTCTGCCTGCTGATTTTTATAACCATAAAATCTACGTAGTGGGTGAATTTATTTATTAATTTGTTTTGTAGAAGGACTTTTAAATGGCCTTATCAGTCTATGGTACAGTTGCATAATAAAGACTGGTAACACCAACAAAAAGTAACTAGCTATTGCTAACAGATTGTCATGCAGGCTTCTTTCGTGTTTCCCTAGCCTATGACCCTTCTGAGGATCCTTGGAAGAGCCTAGGAACAGAAGAAAATGGCATCAAGTTCAAACTCTGACAGAGGGCTAATAAATAATTCCAAGTTGCAGAATGCCACTGAACATCCTCAGCCATCAACCTTGATCATGTAAACTAGTCCTTGTTGACTTGGTGGTCTTGGAGATAGCTATTGAATTGCATGCAGTGAGCTGCAGCTGTGGCTGCATAGGAGGGTTCAGAATTGTTTAGGTCAAAATAAAAATAATCACTTAATAGGTGCAGCAGACAGTACCATTTCCAGAGTACAGTGTGATAGCCTTTCTGCAGATTACTCTGCTTCAGAAATGTGCTGTGTTTTTTTNATATATAAAAATATATAAAATTGTACTGTGACAGATGAGTTTGACTTCATCTAGGAAGAAGTATAACCTGGATTATATATAAATACATGCATATACTTATTTGTGTATAAATATTTATACACAAAACTAAAACTGCACTATAGCAGATGTGTTTGATTTCTACTAGTAGCTGGGATTATTTTAACTAGAGCCCTTTTGACAAGGAGGGACAACAGAAATGAGCACCAATTTTAAATCCAATTTAAATCCTTTTCTTTTGACTTCTAAAATAGCTGTTTTCCATCATGTCAGTAAATTGAGATTAAGGTGGCTCCTTAAGGCAGATGATTTAAGTGTACTTGATAAGTTAGCTGTCTGGTAGGAGAGGAGACTGAAGCCCTTAATTTGGAAATTAAATCCATCCTTGATCTAAAGCTGAATTTTAGGTTCTGTTGAAAGCTATATTTTTGAAAGACCCACCAGTTAGTGAGCTGTGTATGGCTACTTTATTCAACCATATTTTCTAGTTGCTTTTTTTTTCTCACATAGCTGGTCATGTATCTGTGAAGTGTTGATGATGCAACTGCAGCTTGACTGAAATAATTGACTACGGTGTAATAAGAAAAATAATACTGGTTTATGATTTCTTGAATGACTTGCATGGAAGAAAGTTGCATTATTTCCTGCTTTCAGAGTTTCTCACGGAAGTTTTCACAGTTTTTGTGCTTCCCTGTTTTCTGCAATTTCTTGAAGGCTGGAAAGAAAGAATTGTTCTGTTCTCAGTTCCGAGATCAAGTCAGCCACTTGTTCTCACTTGAAAATGTAGTCTGTGTAGGTGGACCAAAACCTAAGGGATTACTGTTCAGAAATCCAGTTTGTATTTACTTAATTCATTAATTGTTGTAGAGGAATAATGAAAGATTCATTTTCCTTCCATGCCCATCTCCCAGAATGCGTAACAGTCAGGTTTTAAATATATTAACATGTTGTTACAGCAACAAGGCTTCAGTCACTTCTATCTTCTTATGCAATGGTTCCTTTTATGTGTGGACATGCACATGGTTGTAGAATTAAATGGTCATTGGTCAGTTTGATTATTTATGAAAAGACTGCTCTGAACAGACTCTTACTAAAGCTGTTTCCTATGTTTATTACTCCCAGCTTGCTTTGGGATGCTGTCCTAGAAAAATGATGAGCTGTGTTACCATGTATCTTACAGTTTCAGTATTGCCAGATATGGACCACAGTCTGCAAAAATACTTAAATAAGACTGACCGTGGCTGCAGTAGAGTTTGGAGTCTGAACTGTTGACCAACTTCTTTTCTGGTTTTCTGCATCTCCCAAGTCTGACTTGGCACATCTGATATCAGGGCCTCTGAAGTACTGATGTTTGTAGTCAATGCTAAATCTCCCATGAACTAAATATTTATTATGGTAAGATCTCTTCAGTAGGTGGGTTGGACTGTAGGTCTATACCTTTACTAGCTGTATCTCCTGGGGGCTTCTGGCAGATAGCCAAACCGTGAGGCAAAGCTTTCTCCCAGCTGGTGCTGTAACTGGTGGCCTTCAGGAAGGGGGCACACCAGTGTCTGTTTTTCAATATTTTGTTCCTCTAGAACTTCTTTCCCTTGCTTTTTCTTTCTTCTTGCCGTTGCTTTATATTGTCCCTGAAGCACTGCACATGACTGGAAAGCATGAGAATACCATCTGAAGCTGTAAGAGACTGTAGCTGTGGAGTAGTAGGAGTCTTAATCTGATTTTGGCAGAATGTAGTTTTTTCTCTGTTCTCCGGTGAAATACATGCATATACTTATTTGTACTGGTGGCCTTCAGGAAGGGGGGTTAGTTTTTTTGTGTGTGTGTTGTGTTTTTTTTTTTCTTTTTTTTTTTTAGAAAAAAAAGGGTTTAAGCATCATGATGTAAACACAGAAGCTTACTATTTAGTTGAAACAGTGTGCCAGATAGTCATGAAGCAAAATCTAGTCTGTGCTTTGGAAAGCTTCCTTCCCTGTGTTCCTTTACAGGGATATCCAGCAGAGATCTTCCACTGGGATGTGGTGACTTTCTGTATTTTTTTTCTAAGGCTAGGTAGCTCATTTCTTGATCCTTAGTTTAATGCCACCGGTGACAACATGCAAGTGAATGTAAGATTTAATTATCAAAACAAAAGACTATTTTAGCATAAATTTAGAGAGTAACTGAGGTTCTAATTATTGTGTGTGCATGTTATGCTGCAGTAGGCTAAAGTGAAAGGTGTAAAGTGATACAATGCTATCTTGTACTATTTGCATTCTATCTGAAAAAGTGACAAAAAATAAATTTAAGACCCATTTGGTGACTGGGAACTTGTTTTCTTTGACAGCATGGCATAGAAGCCTTTTAGGAATAAACTAAATAATTTTAACACACCCCAATGGATGGAGGCAGTCATCCTCTGCTGCACATATTACTGTCTCAGCAAAGGTGTTTGGCAAGGAGGGGTGAGCAGAAATTGCTCTGCTGCCATTGGAAGCTGCATTCGGGTTTAGTTCTCTGTTATCACCATGGCTGAGCTTGTCATGGATTACATGCCATCTGTTGGGCAGCTGATTTCTGCTGGCCTGCTGGATGCCAGCTTGACAAAAAGTTCCCTTTGATTTGCTTTTGCTTTGGAGAAGACAAAGAGGAGAAATATTTCCCAGTGAGGTGTTACTGAAGTGTAGTTGTGCTGCAAAAGAGGAATTACCAAAGTGCTGCCACTAAGCCTCTGTTGAAAGTCCTAGGGGAACAGGGAACAAGTGTAAGTCTTGAGGCTGGAAGGTTAGTACTTTTCTTCTTTATCATCACTTTTTGACCCACATTGAATATATGTTTATTTTTTTGTCTGAATTAAGTCGTGTCAATGTATTTGGTGACCTTGTAGTCTGAATTGTCTCATTTTATGTCTTTGCCATAGAATTCTCTAGGACTTTGGTCTACCTTGTGTGTGCGAGTGCATCCTTAACTTTACATCTGTCCTCCTCCATTGTTTATCTGCTGGTTTCATCTGCTTGCTGCTGTGAGCAACAGATGTGCAATAAACTGGGCAGGACAAGGATAGGACATGCAAATGAATAGCAAATAGAACTAGTTCAGGTGTGTTTGATCACTGCTTCTCAAATATTTCCTGAGTCTATCTGCAAATGTTGGGTAAACCAAAATTTGGAAGAAGATTGATTTCACTGGTGTTTTGTGTTAAATGAAAAAGTAGTCGCAGTTGACAGTAAAGCAGTCTAGCCTTGAAGCTCTTGGCTTTTCTTTCATATCACCCTATCAGACTTCCATGTTAAAGTCTCAGAAAAGACTGCACAGCACACATCCTGTTTTTTGTGACTTGGAGCCATTATTCATGTGCTGTTCTGTGGGACTATTTAATCTGTTCTCATTGAAACACTGGAGTTTGTGTGGGGGCTTTTGAAGGAAGTGATCCAAAGCACCCCTGGAAATGGGGTGGTTTAATTTTTCTTCTCACTCTCTGTCTTTCCTGATGGCTGCACTACAAATAGATATGATTAGGCTCTGCTACTTTGGTGTCCTTTGCATACCTTTTAAAGGGCATCTTCTAATGAATTAGAATGAACAGAAGGCTAGTGTAAAATCTTCACTTTGTTTCAGAGAATTAGGAGGTGTTGGTGGAGTCATGTCCACACTTAATTGAGTATCAAAGACTCAGACTTTGAAAACACTTCTTTGAACTCTCCTTGTAATTTGTTTGGGGACAAAAAGCATATTTTGCTTGAACGTCTGTCTAAACCTAGTCTGATAAGCATGAAAATCATTTGTTGCAGTTCTGGAGATCTTGAAGTTCACAGGTAATATGACTTAAATATAAGCAGTTCCTGCAAGTGCCAGTGGGGAAAAAAAACAAAACAAAACAAACCACAACACCCACCCTGTTATCATAGTTAGAGCAGCATAACTGCTTGTGTGGGGAAGGTAAGGAACCAGCTAATTTTGGAAAGGAGTGAGGTGAGATAGTATGGACCTAACAACAGCCTTAGGATGGGAATTTCCCACACTTGGAAGATCAGTGTCACAGTGACAAAACAATACTAGTTAATGTGGTGTTAATTTATTTAGTACATCCAATCTTAACGTAGATGTTTGGGAGACTGTAGGGTTTTGGTTTGCGTGGGCTTTTTTCCCCTATGTGTGTAATTTGTAAATTAGCTTTCCTCTCTGTGGGAATACATTTATTATGTGTGAGATTATTTTCTTTCTGGTTAGTCATTTGACAACTCTGTGTAGGCACTAAAGCTTAGGATAAAGATGCTCTATGTGGCCCTTTCCTATTGCTGTCTTAAGGGTGATAATAGGCATTCAGGCCTTTTTTTTTTTTTTTGTAGCTTACTCTCTGTCTTATTTGCCCCAGTTGGTTGTTGCTGCATGCAAGTGGTGCTCTTGGCATATAACAAGGGTTGGGGCTAAAATGCAGGCTAAGAAACTCTGGGGATACTCGGAGTATTCACCTTTCTTTCTAAAATTAATGTAGCAAACTGATCTGACATGGTTTTTGGGAACAAAAATATGTCTGAGTTGCAATATCAACAGGCTGGAAAAGGGGCATAATAGATGCTTGGTTTGTGAAGGAGACCTTGTGAGTCTTGCCTGGATAGCTGGAGTTGTGGGGGTTAAGGAATGTATTTTAAGTGATGGGCTATCAATGTTGGTGGAAGTAAGCTTGTAACAAGTGGTGGAAAGGACAGGAAGCAGGAGTGATATTTTTGCATGTATAATATCAGACAAAAGTCTATAACCCAATGATGTTTCCTGCTTGCTCTCGCATTTTGTCAGTGTAATATGTGGGTTTTTTTTTCCTTCTGCTTGTTATGTGCATGCTCTGTCAGGCAGAGAATGTGTAGCCTACTGCAAGTGCTGATGCTGTCAAATTAGTTGTTGCTGTTTGTATTTTTTTTCCAGATAGCTAACAGGCAGCAGCTGGCAATGATATTTTCAGTGTCAGACATGTACTGAGTATTAATATAAGGAAGTGATGGAATATGTGCTGTTTTTCAGACTGCTCTGCAATGACTACAGCAAGATATAGACCTACATGGGACTTGGTACTTGATCCCCTGGTGTCCTGCAAGCTCTGCCTTGGTGAATATCCTGTGGAGCAGATGACAACAATAGCACAATGCCAATGCATCTTCTGCACCCTGGTGAGTTTGCTTTTTTATTATGCATGAAAAACAATGCACAATTTTAACTGCAGAAATCATGTGTGTTTTTGCTAAGTGGCTTTCACCCTAAAGTGCTGATGCTGTGGTGGAAATAAATACTGCTCTATACTCGACACAAGAGCTAGCAGGTAAACTTTTCTGTTTTCCTGTTAAAAAAACCCACTTTTACTCAGCACTTCCATGTACTGCTGTGTGCAGTTATCTCCTTAGAAAAACTATTCACATTTTCCCTGTTACCTGTCAGTGGCTTGAGTTTGGTGGTTTTTTGGTTAGTTGTTCTTTTGTTTAGGGGTTTTTTAACTTTAGACCCAAGTCTTTCTGTAGCAGTCATGCACACACTTGTAACTAGAAAACTATTTAATATATTATAGATTTTAATTTCACTGTAGTGTAATTACAATCACGTAACAGGTTTTCATTACCATATTGCACAAATGTGTGCCTGGAATAACAGGAATCCTGTCAGTTAAGTACAAAACACTGTTTGAATATAAGTGCAATATGTAAGAAAGATCATCATCACAGAAAATGGGTATTACTAGTTTATGAACAAGAGAAAGAAAAGTACTAGTAGTTTCCTTAATGACTGGGAATGAAAATGTTAGATCCTTGAGTTTTGCAATGTGTGCAGGTAAATAAAAACCTTGTAATGGTGGTTCAGCAGTGGAAAAATTACAGTAACATCAATAAGAATATAATTTCAGGGATGCATGATGCTCAAAGACTTTAACACCATGTAGTAAGCTCCTGAGAAATTATAGATTCAGACATAGGATCAGGTGATTTTAAATTTGAAAGTCCTTTTCAACAAAGTTATTTTTTTGGGTTTTTAAATGTTGAAGAGCAAGGATTTTAAGTCGTCTCTTCTATATTCTATTTTTCTTGATAGAAATACTACCCTTTTTAAGTAATAGAATTTTTAATGATTATTGAGAAGATATAGAGTGTTGCCAACAGGACAGCTCCTTTTTGTTGGTTACTGAAAACACCAAAAAAGAAGCAATGTGAACAACTCTGTTTCTAATACATGTAATATTCTAAAAACTGCAAGCCATTGCAACTAACTTTGGTGTTGATTTTCTGTGGGAAAAGAGAAAGTGAGTACACAGGCAGGTAAACAGATACAGTCTGTTGCAAACACTCTGCCTGTCCAATTAAAAAACAAATATTGCTTCCTTACGCACTTTGAAAACAGTGTTTGCTCAGGCATGCAAAAGTACACAAAATAATAGGCTTCATGCAAACTGTCCTCTGCTGCACAATGGATAATTCTAGTATTTACAGCTCAGTTTTCTGTCTCTCCCTGTTGCCTGGATGTGAAGAATGTTTGAATTTTGTTTTTCAGTAACATTTAAGTGGCAGTAGAAACACTGCATTGCTAGATGTCTCTCCCTCTTCACCTTGTGCCTTCTGATGTTAGCTGCTATCACTGATCTTCCATTTCTTCTTGGTAGAATATGGTTATTGACTCTTGTTGCTGTTTCAAAAGTTGTAACATGTTATAGATTAAAGATGTAGCTTTTGCTGATAACCTTTTCTTGGGACCTCACATAAGCAAACTTACTGTAGTGACACTGTATTCTTGTGTCAACCACTGTTCAGCTGGAATCAACAGTCCATTTTTACCACCAGTATTTGATTGTCATGAGTAGTTCATTCAGCTTTGTTCTGTTTAAGCAAACCAGCGTACCTTGTCTGCCTCAGGATTTGTAGGAGCTTCACTATGGTAACATTTGAATGCTCTGAAAATACTTACCCTAAAGTTTTCCCATTAAATTATAGGGAATAATATTACCCTTGCTTTCATTGATAGCAGGGGGGGAAGAAATAAGAATCAATCCTAATAATTGCAAGAAGCAATAACTATAGATCTGTGGCAGCACAGGAATTCATCATGACTGAAACCCCTGGCCCCCATCTCTACCTTATGGATGGCCAGCAGGTTAATAAATTGCCTAAGAAAATACTCCAGTAATGAGTTGGGCAAGACTGTTCAGCCCATTGGCAATGGCTAAGTAAGAGTGTGACAACTATGTACCGATTCCTTCACCAGTGCTCCTCCAATGATGATTTCCAGAAACTTGGTGTTTCTGGAAGTCATTGTTGCAGTTCTCAAAATAAACTGTGTTTTGTAAAAAGCCAAATTAAAGTTATTGAAAACCAACAGGAAAAAAAAATATTTTTGACTCAAGACTTCAGTGTCTATGTACAATAGATTCAGTACGTTAAACTACCATAAGTGAAAATACAATTGGAGAAATATTTTACTATCTCTGTTTTCTTCTTGATGAACCAATATATAATTTTCTTCTGGCTTCTTGCTTTCATGCAAATGATCTGACGTAACTGATGGCCTCTGCAGTGATATGAGCAAAAAAGAAGAAAGGTATCCGTTGCAAGTGTGAAAACTGTTTTAGCTGCAGCTCTTGCTCCTAACTCTAGCCCTTCTGTCTAAATCCCAGCAAGCTGAGACAGGGTGAGTACATATTACAAAGAGATCTTTCAAGTGCAGTTCTCCTGGTATGTAGGCAGAATTTAGATCAATGCGCAGATTTCTCCATCCTATAATATTTCTGTCTGCGAGTATTCACTCCTTTATAAGAATAGAAGTGCTGTGGTAAAGATCTTGTGAAGGATTGTCTCTTCCCCACAGTTATACAATAACACAACATTGCTATTCAGAAAGATAGAATGGGGACACTGTTTCCTTTTGCTCTCTGGCAGAGCTGTGCATGCATTGAATAGGGCAGACTGCCACTCCTTTCCTGATAAGGCATGGATGCTACAATTTCCCATCGTCTTATTTTGCCAGTTGTAGCTATTAGTACGATATGCCATTATAGTTTTTATTGTTATGATTGTTAATGTGCACACAATACTGTGAGCTCTCTCAAGTTTTGTATATCTCATCCATTAGGAATGTTTCCGTTGTTGGATTGCTCAAGATACCAGAGGAACAAAAGTCTAGAAAGGAAAACAAGCTGTCTGCTGCTGACTTTTTGTTTGTTTGTTTTTCCGAGTATTGTCAAGGGGCAAACTAATATTCCTAGTATTGTCAAGGGGCAAACTAATATCTCTTTCCTTCAGGGATCATGCCAGGAACAGGACCAATCTTAAGTGTGCTTTTCAGATTTTGGACTGAAATGCTTAAATATCTTTGCTTTTTATTAAATCACTTTTTCCTACTTAAATAGCACACACCAGATAGCTAGTAGCCTTAAATTTCAAGATGGTCACTTAGCAGTTGCTTGCCCTAGCAGAAGTAATTGATTTTGCATGTTTTCTTCAGAAAGCTTTCCTTATGACACTTATCTTCTTACAGAAGGAAAGGAAAACAAACAGCATCACTGTTCTTTTTGTTTAATTTTCTTTATTAGTTACTGCAGCAAAATTTTTCAGTTATTACTTAAACTTTGCTGGTTTTAGGGGTGAAGGGAGATAGGAAGGGAGCAATTAGTCTAATTCCTGCCTGAAATTCTGACCGTTTTATAATCTATGATGAAATTTTCATGTGTCTTAAAGGACAGGATGTTCCCTTGATGTGTTACAGATTGTATATGTACTAAAGTTACAACAGGTTCTGTTCCAGTTGATATTGTTGCATGGAAGTCGGCCAGTTAGTTGCTTAAGTCTGTTTTGGTTCAGGATTACATGTATACATGTGTACATACAGATGTAATTTATATATAAAGTACAGACATAGAAGTGTCAAAGTATGTTGCAAGTACAATGATGCCACTATTACTCAAGGCAGGATGAGCTCCTCTTGATTTCACATTGGGTTGTTGCGTTTCCTTCAAGATGTTATGCAGTGCAGATCATTCTGGTACCAGAGGATTTGTTGCTTTCTATTCTCAAATTTTAAAGGAATCAGTCAAGTAGGTAGTCCAGGCAAGCAAATATCTAGAAGAAATACAAAGCCTGAGAGAACTTGCCTTTGGAAAAAAATATTTTCATTACTCATCTGCAATTCACCTTGTTACCAATGGCAGGAAAGAGTGCCATTCAGATATGAGACAGGTTATGCAATCAGAAAGACTATAACAAAACTAATGCTAAGACCTACCTTCTGCTGCTTGTTTATGATTTCGTCTTGGCCAGCTGGGGACATGTAGATTGGCTTTGTGGCGTTTGAAACTAACACTGCTATGCCAATATTATATCTGTTTAGTAGATACTTGTACTCTGATTCTTACCCATAGGCTCTACCTTAAGCTCTTGACACAACTGGTTTATCTTTCCTGGTGCTTTAGGTGTCCCTCTTAGTTTGGTAGAACTGTGATTTGAGTCTAGTGTATTCTGTCCCAAGTAGCATGACCATAGGATAAAGTTTTCTGCTTTCACTAGCCCTCTTTAACCAGGATTACTGTATTTGCCTAATCATGACTGTTCATACATGTCTACTTAATTCTAGTAATTCCCGTAACTGAGCTTCTTCATAGACTGAAGACCTGAAAGAAAGGGAAGATCCTATGATCAGCAAGGCAAATATCATTATTCTGCTTATAACTGACAGCAGACATCTTTTTTTTTTTCTTGTTGCCATGCTGTGCTGACCCCTGAGTTGAATGACAGGAAAAAGCACAATTTATTTAGTGTTCTCCCTCACTCCAAATAAGGCAGAGGCAGCATCAGCTTCAGTTTCCCACTGTCCAGGCAAGGCAAATACCAAGAGCAGCATGGATGGGAGCAGGCGGGCTTGGCTGCCTTCCCTGTCCCACAGGGTTTGTCACTGCTTGCCAAGGGAAACCTGCCTTAGCTGGGCAGCACTGGGCTGAGGCCAGGCTGTCCCCCACTTCTACCATGAGGAGATACCCTCCTTGCTTTGAAACAGGAGGAGGGGGGAAACATTATGACTTGTGAGGTTTTATAGAGCTCTGGGTGCTTCTTAGCAGCTGTAATGTTTTCCTGTTTCCCACCAGCTGCTGGCAAAGCTGAGGGCTTGCTGCTTGAGCTCACTTCCCCCAAACCTTCACAGAGAACTGATGGTAATATTGATATGTGATGTGTCAGTAGAGGCTTTGTGGTTAGAGGTCACTCTGTGTTTGCATAGCAATTCACATGGATGTCTGGGTTCTGACTTGTCTTGTAGATGCTGTGATGACAAAACTCTGCTGAATAATAAACTGGTCTATTTACAGAGTAATTAATGTACAATTGAGAACTGCAGAACCCTGAGTAAAAATGGAACTTGATCCAGAGCCTTCAGCTTTCCCTTCTCTTGTGTGATGTTACAGAATGAGATTAACATTATCTGTCTTCATCTGGGTATTGGGAAAATGAGTTCATTTTTGTTTGCATAATGTTTTGCATGTGAAAGTGAGAAGTGCTTTGCTGCAGGTGTATTGTCCTCCTACTCAGAAATATTCATTCTGTTCTGAAATATAATAAACTTTTCTCAAACAGCCATATAAGGGAAGATGGAATTTTGTTGTTTTTGCCTCCTGAATGTTTGAGTTTCATCCTGCATATGTTGGCATTTGAAAACCAATCTCTTTTTGTAAAGTTTACTCTGTGTGCTTCAGTTGCAGTCCTGAATAAGTGAGAACAAGCAGCTTATGCAAGATACTATCCTTGTCTCATTTTTCCATTTTCTACTGTCTTATCTACTGCTATGAAACTTTGAAGAAAAATTGTTCATCTTCTATATGTTTTACAGTATGTACTCACATATAAATAAATATACATATAAACTCAAAAACCCAAACCCCAACAACCCACCCTTTCAAAGGATAGGCAGCTGTTAGTCTTCATTGCTTTCCCTTTCTCTATTAAGACATTCAGCTGAAAACAAACACTTGTTTTTCAGGTTCATTTAATTCCTATTGCTTGGTCCTGTTTTTGCTTTCCACAACCGTTGATTGCAGTGTCTCAAAGGATATTTACCATATTCCAGTATCTTTCAAGCTGAAGAAGTCATTGGGGCTCCTGGTAGCTCACACTGAAAATATCTGCATCCTTGATGGTACATAAGTTCCTTCTTGCCTCACCTTCACAACTTGTTGGCTGGTGGCCTGATGCTGACACTTCCCTGTATTCAAACTGGCACAGTTACTCTGCAGAGGGTTTGGAGGCTGCACCCAAGCAGAGGGATGCCACACTTCATCCCTAATGTGGATTTCTTCTCTGTGAATTGTTTGTATCAGTTAAGAAGTGTATGCCAGTGCCTGCTGTGATATTTTGGGTGTACTGTCAGAGGGCATTAGGACAGAAGTAGAGCCAGGACGACAATCTGCACTGCTGTCCACAGGCTAAATCAACAGCTGCCTTTGCACTAATCACAGTGGCATTTGCAGTGGCTGAGTCCCTGCTGGCAGTTTTCCATCCCGAGAGATAGTACCAGCTGATGGGAGCACAAGGACTTTTGGACAAGACGAATTTTTACAGCTCAGGAAAGGATGCTCAGATGCTTTGTCTTGAGACATGGAAACACAGGGGTTGTGTTTATCTTCCCCAGCCAAGATGCTGTTTGGCCATCATCCTCAGGCAAGATGATATGACTGGATTTAGGCTGACAGGATGGACTGTAGCAGGGCTGCAGAGTAGCTGGAGCAGCCTTTCAAAACAGACAGCACTGAGGGAGCAAAAGGCATGTAGCTTTGCCAATTTTGAACAAAAAAGTGTTGGGCAGGTAAAAGCAGGAAAACTGTCAAACAGCTTTTCCAAATTAGTTGTCAGTTTGAAGAAAACATTTATCACCTGTAATGTGACATTACCCATGTCTGGTCCTGGTCAGGTCCCTTTCTCAGTGCATACCCTCTTGTTCACATCATAGGAAGACAAATTTGGGCACAAGATATTTCCCTGTTGCAGAGCTCTGGAAAGCCTTGCAGGTGTTCATCTTAGAGGGAATGTTTTGTATGACTGTGTAGCATGATTTTTGTCTCAGCAGCAAAGCAAAGGGTATAAAGAGCAAATATGTAAGAATATTCTGTGTTACTGCTTTCAGAGCATAGATTTGAAGTACTGCATGTCAAGATAAGTGACTGTGTCCTCCTTTGATTTATTCTTAAGGATGATGAATGGCTGCAAGATTAATAGAAAATGGGATCTTGATAGTGGAGATTTCTTTGGAAGTAGATTATTGTCTCTGAGAGAATCTCAATAGAGGTAGAAGTGATCTATTAAAATTCAAAGCAGAATCACAAACATTAAATATCTGTCTCCAAGATGTAAGTGGTTTGTGATGTTTAATATAGCTTATGTTCTTAGACTTGGTCAGTATAGCTGACAGTGTATCTAATAAAGAAAAAAAAAAACATTCCTGTGGTCATGTGTATGCATCAAACAGGTCTCCATGATTAAGTGTGCATAGATATTTTCCAGTAAGTCACTTGTCAACCAAGTAAGATTAGGGTGATACTAAAAAGTCAGATTGTAGATCTGCCGTAGCAAATTGTGCAGACTGGAGCAGCAGTGCCAGACTATTTCAAAGTTGAGCCTGTGATTTAAATAAGAATAGGTTTGAGCAGGATTATAACTACTGCTTTACACAACAAGGCCATGTAGTATGTTTGAAAGAAGCTTAAAAGCCTTCCAAGGAACCTACTGTTTTTTTCTCTCCCAGGTTTTCTTGCATGCTTTAAGTGTATCACAGAAATTTGGCAGAGAGTAGTTTTCTTTGTTGTATGAAACACTAAGGTTAAAAGTGTGGTTGTCATATTACCTGATGATCATTCCTGTTGTTTTTAGATCTACCCACTAAAATATTAAAAAAAGGTAGCATGTGACAGTTATGTATGGCTACAGGAATCCCTACTCTACTGGAATAGGAAAGACTCAGGCTCAAACCTTACTTGGTCATTCTTCCTTCCTCTTCAGAGAATACCCCAGGTATAAGCTGCTTATTTTTGGGGAGTTTTTCCTCTTGGGATTGTTTGGCTTTGTCTAAATGGAAAGTCTTTTTCAAAAGTGGTGTTTTCTTCAGGGAAAAGTTCTCTAGTCCAGAGTAATTTTGCTGTTTGGACAAAAGGGAGGGGAGCTATTATTCCAAGACTATTGGCCTCCACATGAGATGTGGACACCCAAATTAAATTCTCTGATTTATTTGAAGTGGGACACACTCTCTCCCCCTGACCTGGGTCGTATTGCACACTATTCTAATCTGAAGCTAAAAATGAGCATTACATCCCACTACCCAAAAAAATTATAGACAGTGGATCTATCAGTATAAATATCTATACATTACATTAATCCAGCTTGATGTCATTTGCAGTGCGGATCATAAAATACCAACCAGTGTTTCCTGACTCTTCACGTGGTTCAATGCAAGGTTCTCCTCCCCCTCTACTCTGCCCTGGTGAGACCACATCTGGAATATTGTGTCCAGTTTTGGGCCCCTCGGTTCAAGAAGGACAGGGAACTGCTGGAGAGAGTCCAGCGCAGAGCCACAAAGATGATGAAAGGAATGGAGCATCTCCCTTATGAGGAAAGGCTGAGGGAGCTGGGTCTCTTTATCTTGGAAAAGAGGAGACTGAGGGGTGACCTAATTAATGTTTATAAATATGTGAAGGGTGAGTGTCA